>CABHPP010084776.1:0-39894 GCA_902168425.1 Peromyscus attwateri | reverse complement strand
AGGGGGAATTTATGGCTGATATGTAAAGTTGAATTATATTGTAAAATAAAATAAAATAAATTCAAAAAAAAAAGATAGTAGTGTCTGTTAATCAACCTCGGTAGCTATTTCTTTATAACTGACATTTTTAGATTCCACGTGTGAAAACACCATATAATATCTGTTAAACAGTGCAGGGCTTAGTGCATTTAGTCTGTTCTTGCAAAAGTTTACTCATGTTGTCACAAATGACTGAATTTTTGCCTTTTTGTGTTTGTGTGTATGCATGTGCATTTTATTTATACCATAGTTTTTAGCCATTCATCTGTTGATAGATTCTTAGTGTTGATGGGTATTTAGGAAAATGTGAATTTAGAATGGACTAGCAGACACACTTCTTGGTGTGCTTGTGAGGGTGTTACCTCAGACATTAACCCCTTGAAGGGATGACCCACTCCTAATGTGGGCAGTGCTACCACATGGTCTGGAAACCTAGACTGAATAAGACTCAAAAGAGGAAAGAGCCATATGAGCCTCAACATTCATCTCCCTCTGCTTCTTGACTGTGGATGGACTGAAACCTGCCAATTTATGCTCCTCTCACTGCAGATAAAGTCATTCTTATTAGTATGCCTTTGCTACCTTGATGGACAGTATCTGTGGTCAAAATAAATGGAGAAATTACAAGATAGGTTTCATCATATCTCACATATTAAGATAAGTTAAGTGCTTATCAGTGCTTAACATCCTGAGTTTGAATCCAGAACCCACATGGTGGAGGAGGATCAACTCCTGCAACCTACCCTCTGTCCTTTTTTGTACATGAGTGAGCATGGACTCTCTCTCTCTCTCTCTCTCTCTCTCTCTCTCTCTCTCTCTCTCTCACACACACACACACACACACACACACACACACACACACACACAAAATAACTGCAAAAATGAATTTTGATAGATTTGATTAACTTGCTTTGGATATATACTCTGAAGTGAAATGTGTTACATAAAATTCAAATTTTAGTAATTTTTAGAGATAGTATACAAGAGTTTCTGTTTTGCTACAGACTCTGAAATGCTTCTTCTGCTCATATTTTTTTTCTTTTTTTATTACTAAGAAAGTCTCTGTTCATTTTACATACCAACCACAGATTCCCCTTTCTTCCCTCATTCTGTGCCCCCAGCTTTCCCTTCTCAACCCCCCCCCCCATTCTTTCCTCTGAAAAAGTAAGACCTCCCATGGGGAGTCAGCAGAGCTTGGTACATTCAGTTGAGGCAGGTCCAGGTCCCTCCCCCTTCATCAAGGCTGTGCAAGGTGTCCCACCAAGGTAGTGGGCTCCAAAAAGCAAGCTCATGCACCAAGGATGGATACTGATTTTACTGCCAGGGGGCCCTAAAGCAGATAAAGCTACACAACTGTCCCACTTATGCTGAGGGCCTAGGTCAGTCCCATGGAGGCTCCATAGCTGTTGGTCTAAAGTTCTCAAGTTCCCACTAGCTTGGTTTGGTAGTTCCTATAGGTTTCCCCATCATGATCTTGATGCCCCTGGCTCATAGAATTCTTCTTCTATCTCTAAAGCTGAACTCCTGGAGCTCGGCCTGATATTTGGCTGTGGATTTCTACATCTGCTTCCATCAGTTACTGGATGAAGGCTCTGTGATGACAGTTAGGGTATTCACCAATCTGATTACCAGAGTAGGCCAGTTTAGGCACCCTCTCCACTATAGCTAGTAGTCTAAGGTGGGGTCATCCTTGTGGATTCCTGGGAACTTCCCTAGCACCCTGTTTCTCCCTGTTCCCTTGATGTCTCCCTCTGTCATGCATCTCTTTCCTTGCTCTCCCACTCTGTCCCTGTTCCAGTTCGACCATCCCGTTCCCTTATGCTCTCATCCCCCATCCCCTACCCTCCATTGTCTCCTCTCACCCTCAGTGTGCTCATGGAGATCTCATCTATTTCCCCTTCCCAGGGTGATCCATCAGTCACTCTTAGAGTTGTATTGTTAGCTAGCTTCTCTGGAGCTGTGGGTTGTAGTCTGGTTATCCTTTGCTTTACATCTAGTATTCATTTATGAGTAAGTACACACCATGTTTGTTCTTCTGAGTATGGGATACCTCACTTAGGATCAGATATTCTAGTTCCATCCAGTTTGATTCCCAATTTCCTGAGAAATGATCATACTATTTTCCAAAGTGGCTATACAAGTTTGCACACTCACCAACAGTGGAGGAGTGTTCCCCTTGCTCCACATCCTTTCCAACATAAGCTGTCATCAGTGATTTTGATCACAGACATTCTGACAGGTGTAAGATGGTACCTTAGAGTCATTTTGATTTACATCTCCCCGATGACTAAGGGTATTGAGCAATTCCTTAAATGTCTTTTGGCCATTTGAAATTCTTCCTTTGAGAAGAATTCTCTGTTTAGCTCTATAGTCCATTTTTTTTCTTTATTGGATTGATTGATATTTTGGTGTCTAGTTTCTTGAGTTCTTTATATATTTTGGAGATCAGCCCTCTGTCAGATGTGGGGTTGGTGAAGATATTTTTCCATTCTGTAGGCTGTTGTTTTGTCTTATTTACTGTGCCCTTTGCCCTACAGAAGCTTCTCAGTTTCAGGAGGTCCCATTTATTAATTTTTGCTCTCTGTTCTACTGGTATTATAGGAAGTGGTCTCCTGTGCCAATGTGTTCAAGACTACTTCCTCTTCTATCAGGTTCAGTATAACTGGATTTATATTGAGGTCTTTGTCCACTTGGACTTGAGTTTTGTCCAAGTCCCTTAGGCTCAGTGTGCTGGGCTCTGCTGACTCCCCATGGGAGACCTTGATTTGGGGGATGTGGGGAGGTGGGGTGGCTTGGGAGGGAGGGCTGGGAGACGGGAGGAGGGAGGAGGTGGGATCTGTGAGTGGTGTGTAGAGTGAGTAGAAAATTTCTTAATAAAGAAATATGGGGAAAAAAAGGTGTGTGTCACTATGCCTGACTCTGTTCCCCAGTGTGGCCTTGAGCTCACAGAGATCCAGATGGATCTCTGCCTCCTGAATGATAGGACTAAAGGTGTGTGCTACCATTGCCTGACTTCTGTGTTTAATATAGTGGCTGGTTTTTCCCTCTGATCCTCAGATAAGTTTTATTGGGGTACACAGATAAGATATTACCACATAGCTTGGTAATATGTCAAACTAATTTTTAGCTTTTTAAGGGTTGTCCATACTGACTAGTGGAGATTTCCAGAGTGGCTAGACCAGTTAACAATCACTCCAACAAAGATTTTTAAGGGTTATCCAACTGGCTAGTGGAGATTTCCAGAGTGGCTAGACCAGTTAACAGTCCCTCCAACAGTGAGTTAAGGTTACCTTTTTCTATGTCCTCTCCAGCATTTATTGTAGTTGTCTTGTTGATCTTCACCATTCTGACTGAGATAATATGAAATTTCAAAGGTGTTTTGATTTTCATTTCCATAATTGCTATGTATTTTTAAAATCATTTTGAGTTGACCTTTGTTTATTATTTGAGATAATCATCCAATTTTATTATACTTGGGGCTGTTGTTTCTCCAACACTGTTTATTGAATCGAGTGTTCTTACACCTCCAGTGTGGCATCCACCTGCTGTGTAGTGGCCATAGTTAGTAGTGGTGGGTTATGTAGTCTGCAATCTCTAAAGCAGTGGATTTTTATCATTGTCAACACAGAAAATTTGTGGTTTGGGGTGATAATGAATATGTTGTTTGATTGATTTGATTGAATCGTTTTACAGTGTGAACATGAGCCAGCATATTGCTGTATTCCCTAATAAACAAATTTGTCTTAAGTCACTATAGCAAAAGTATAGTTCTAACTTACGCAACTCATTCATATAACTGAAAATATGTAACAATCTTACATCAAAAAGACACTAAATCTACTTATTGATTGATATTTATAACATTAATTCTGATATTTAAGAGTAATTTGTCTTAATATATCTTATTTTAGATGATGGGGGATGTTGTACAAACACAAGGAAAGAAGTTATTATATAAACAAATATATACAGCTCATAATAAGTAAGATATATTCAAGGTGCTAATAGTATTTTTACTGAAACCAGTTCCACAGTAGAGTCTGATTTTTGTAGTTATCTTTGTCATCACAGTCCTTACCTCCAAGGGAGTAAGAAATAGCTTATTCTGGAGCCAAATATGAGTGACTATATGACAGGAATGCAGATTTGGGTTGCCCATATACCATGTGCCATTATGGTAAAAGGTTCATGAAATTTTTATAATTGTATAACCAAAAAGAAACAAAAACTCATGTATGAAAACATTTTCCAAATTCATTTGTGGAACCATGTAGCCAGTTCCAGCAAATATTTAAGTTTGAGATGCTCTCTGATGACTTATTAGCTTTTAATACCATGGAAGCTAGAAACTATTAAGGTATCTGAAAGGATATCCTGATAGTCACAAATGGTGTTAGATCAATAATCAAGGTGGGGAAGAGCTATTAAGGGGGCTAAAAGTGGCCCAGGAATATCTGGCTTCAGGTGTGGAACATCTGAACTTTCCACAGTCACCAAAATTCTCATCAGTCAAACATCTTTGTAGAATATTTATGCCAAATGTGGCTTACTTTCTGAAAACATCAGTTCACACCATCTTTCATGATCTTCCCATGGTCTTTGTCTTAAGAGGTAACTTAGTCCATGCCTTTTGAGGAGCAAGTGAAGCTTTCTCTCTTGAAGTGCATGTAACATCCTCAGATACTCTGGTACTGGCAACATCTCCCTTTGCATTTGTGGTTAAAGGCTTTTGTTATACAAGCATGTGGAACTAAGTTCTAATCTACAGCACTTACATGGTTGTACATGCCTATAACCCTTGCACTGGGGCACTGAGATAGATGGATGCTGGTACAGGTGTATCTTTGGACAGGAGGATCGCAAGAGTTTGTTGGTCAGTCAGACACTCACAAACAATGCGCTTCAGGTTTAGTGAAAGACTATTTCTTAAGGAAAAAAAGTAGAGATCAAGAGGGAAGTCACCCTAATTCCTTTGCATGTGCATGTCATGTATCCACACGTGACATCACACACACACACACACACACACACACACACACACACACACAGAGAGAGAGAGAGAGAGAGAGAGAGAGAGAGAGAGAGAGAGAGAGAGAGAGGCAGGGGAGAGACAGAGACAGAGACAGAAAGAGTACAGAGAATACAGCAATCTTTCTTCACAGGCATGAAGAATCCAGAGTAGCACAATACCAGTCTTAAATTCTAGCTTAATAAATTCATTGATGTTTCCTCTAATGGAAGCATTCTTCCCTTACACATGTAAAAGTTAGATTTGAAGAGTAAAGGCATAGTAATCATATAAACACACCAATATGGAGGCCAGATAAAGTAGCTACTCCTCACAGTCCCTTAACTTAGTGTATAAACAAGTACCAATACCACTTCAAATGGTCCGTTTGTGCTTAGAACAATGGAAAAGAGAAGATAAACTTTACTTCTGAATAGAATATACTCAAAACAATCTTGATTCTTATAAAGTTGTAGGATCTGTCAACTTGCCCAGAAAGGGTCTTAAATCACAACACAAATATACTAATATTTGTTTCATTCATTTTCATGATTCTCATCTCTCTTCAAAGATGGAATAAGGATGATAGACTTTAAACTGCTCTTTTGGAGATTATAAAAAAGAAAATCAGTCAAAAAACCCATATGGTACATATTTGGCCATTAATATCTGGAGGAAAATCCATCAGTAATTAGTGTTGATTCTTCTATGTTTAAGATTATTATTATTTTTTCCTTGGGAATCTCCATTACAAATGTATGAAGGCATGACATATAGATTTCCAGACCTGAGATAACGCTGTGCTTGCTTACTACTCCTTCTATTTCTGAGTTTTTCTAAAAGTACAAGAACACGGACATTCATGAGACTTTCTCCTAGGCAACAGTTAGTTCAGCAACCAAATATTTTACTGAGAATCTACAAGGAAGAGATTGTTCTGAATACAAAATACAACAGTAGTTAAAGCTGGGGAGATCTCACCCTTCATGGAAATTATATTTTCATGAAAAGAGATCCATCTTTTTCACACTGTATAGGAAGTGCAGCATAGGAGTAGAAGAAAACTCTACCAAGCAATGTACAAATCATTTAATCAGAATGGGAACAATAGTAGAAAGTTAGAATTGAAAACAATTGAACCATTGTAAAGAATATTGTTTCTCTGATTTCTTTGTCAGCCCATTTATCATTTGTACACACAGACGTTGAGGTTGATAATTAATACATAGAACCTCCTGTAAATGAAAAGCTTCTGTAAGGCAAAGGACATGGTCAATAAGACAAAATGACAGCCTACAGAATGGGAAGAGATCTTCATCAACCCCACGTTTGACAGAGGGCTGATCTCCAAAATACATAAAGAACTCAAGAAACTAGACATCAAAATACCAAATAATCCAATTAAAAATGGAGTACAGATTTAAACAGAGAATTCTCAACAGAATAATCTCAAATGGCTGAGATACACTTAAAGAATTGTTCAACACCCTTAGTCATTGGCAATTACAAATCAAAATGCCTCTGAGATACCATCTTACACTGTCTGAATGACTAGGATCAAAAACACTGATGACTGCTGATGTTGGAGAGGATGTGGAGCAAGGAGAACACTCTTCCAGTGCTGGTGGGAGCGCAAACTTGTACAGCCACTTTGGAAATCAGTATGGCAGTTTCTCAGATAATTTGGAATCAATCTACCTCAATATCCAGCTATATCAATCTTGGGTATATATTGAAAGGATGCTCAATAATACCACAAGGATACTTGTTCAGCTGTATTCATAGCAGCATTATTCATAACAACCAGAACCTGGAAACAACCTAGATGCTCCTCAACTAAAGAATAGATAAAGAAAATGTGGTATATTTACACAATGGACTATTACTCAGCAGTAAAAAAAAACAAAAAAAAAACAAACAAACAAAAAAAAAACAATGATATCATGAAATTTGCAGGGAAATAGATAGAACTAGAAAAAAATCATCCTGAGTAAGGTAACCCAGATCTAGAAAGACAAACATGGTATGTACTCACTCAAAAGTGGGTATTAGATATAAAGCAAATGATAAACAGGCTACAATCCACAGCCCCAGCGAAACCAGGTAACAAAGAGGATGCTAAGAGTTATGTATGGGTTTCCCTGGGAAGGGGAAGTAGATGAGATCTCCTGGGTAAATTGGGGTGAGGGAGGGGAGGTGAAGGGGAGATGGAAACATGAGGGATCAGGTTGGTGGAGTTGGGGCAGTACTGAGGGGGAGAGTAATGAAATGGATATCTTGATAGAGGGGGCCATTTTTGGATTAGGGAGAAACTTGGTGCCAGGGAATCTCCTAGGAATCCACAAGGATGACCCCAGTTAAGTAGCAATAGTGGAGAGTGTACCTAAACTATCCTGCAATCAGATTAGTGACTACCATAATTGTCAACAGAAAGCCTTTATCCAGTAACTGATCAAAGTATTTGCAGATATCCACAGCCAAGCACTGGGCTGAGCTCTGGGAGTCTTGCTCAATAAAGTGAGAAGGGATTGTTAAGAGCCATGGAGGTCAAGGTCATGATGGGGAAACTCACAGAGATGGCTGACCTGAGCTTGGGGGAGCTCAAGGACTCCGGACTGACAAGTAGGGAGCCTGTATGGGACCAACCTAGGCCCCCTACATATGTATGACAGTTGTGTAGCTTGGTTTGTTTGTGGGGTCCCTAGCAATAGGATCAGGACCTATCCTGGGGCATGAGCTAGCTTTTTGGAACCTATTCCCTATGCAGGGATGCCTGGTACAGCCTTGATGCAGGGGGAGGAGCTTGGTCCTGCCTCAAGGTGATAAGACCTGCTTTGTTGATTCCCATGGGAGGCCAGCCCCTTTCTGAATGGAGGAGGAATGGATAAGCAGGATAAATGGAATGTGGTGGCAGGGAACAGAAAGAGAGAATGAAGGGAAACTATGGTTGGTATGTAAAATAAATGAGAACAAAATTAAAGAAAAAAAAGGAAAATAATTGAGCCAACCCTCCTTGGTCTCTCAACTCTTGTTTCTACTCCATTCTATCTATTATTTTCTTCTCTCTTTTCTTTTTCTTGCTTTTTTAAAATTTATTTTTAACTTCTTCTTTTTGAGATTAAATATAATTAATTTTTGTATTTCCTTTCCTCTCTTCAAATGCTCCCATATATCCCTCCCCATTCACCTTTAAATTTACCTTATTTTTCATGTATATATCATGAAATATATATATATATATATATATATATATATATATATTCCTAAGTTTGTAAACACAGTTTGATTGGTTGGTATAATGTTACATTTATGTATGTTTTCAAGGCTGATCAATTGGTATCGGATAATCAATTGGTGTGCTCTTCCCAGGGGAAGATTATTTCTCACTCTGAACTCTGAAGTCTGTGTGTGGAAACCATTTCTCCAATAGTTTTGCATTTCCCTAGTGGACCTCATAAACTAGTTTAGAACAGTCTAGTTTCCTCTTTATAATTGTTGTGACAAAAATTATTTTTTTATTTTTAAAACAATTACAAGAATTGGATAATTAAATAATCTGGTATGTAAATTTATAGACTTCATGAACACAAGTTTCTATAAGTCAACTCACAGTATTGTTTGTTGACTTGGTTTGTTCCACGACAGTGGATTAAAAATATAAATCCATGTTGTAGAATTTGTCTTTCTATTTTAAAAATATTTTTTCTGAATATATATTTTCATAACTATATGTATATAGTTATAAGAGAAATATTTGGCTTGATTTACTTGAAATACTTTTCCTTTAAAAATTTTTAAAAATTTAATATGCACATATAAGTAAATAGTTCAGTCTTTAAACATATAAGGCCTAAAATACACATCACTGAATAAAAAACTAAGTATTAACTAAAGGGAGCTCATTTTCTCTGTAAACAATTAATCAACAATATTTTAAACAAATAACTGAGAAAAGTTTTATCTCTTTTCATGACTAACTTTTGCCACTTTTTGATTGTTACTCATGAAACTCTTTCATTTATCTCTAGAAAATTAGACAGACAGTTAGACACAGTGAGATCTGTTAACTTCCACTGAATCTCACTAATAAAAAGAGGAGGCATTTACTTGAAGGAGAGACATCACTTTCTCCCCTCTCAGATGCTCTCTTATGTGAGCACCAACTCTGCTGCCCACATTCCCAGCTCTCTTGTTCAGTCCCATTCTCTAACAATCCCTAGTCTTATATTTCTGAAATCTTACCTCTTAAAGGAGCCCAAATCCCTGATCCACAGACTTACACAGAAACTCAGATGCTTCTCTCATGCCAGATTCTTTAGTCTTAATTAGAATTTTGTCTCTTTGGCAAAGACATCTCTAGTATACATTATTGTATTCTGTAGAACCTGAAGAACAAACTTTAAAAGGTTTTCAAGACAAATATAAAGATCAGAAATAAAGGAGGAATAGGTGAACCTGCTGTCATTCTTGGTTATTTTAACAGCGCTTTCTTGATCATTGGTAAAACAAATTGTGAGAGGGAATACAAAAGCATAAATCAACTTGATCAAATCTTTATTTATGGACTATTCCATAACTGATATTATTTCTCTTTTTATATTGTTATGGAAATCAATTGCTAAAGGGTTGAGATGCCCCGATTCATTCTCTTGTCTGTCATAAGAAGTTTGACTGGTTATATTTACCTTGGAAGTTAAATTAAAAACAAAGAGAATGGAAGGAGAGAGAGGAGGGGAGGAATGATGGGAGAGAGGAGAGGGGCAGCAGACAAAGAAAGGGCAATGGATGAGAGTGAAAGGGAGGGAGGGAGAGAGAGAAAGAGAGAGGAGAGAGAGAGAGAGAGAGAGAGAGAGAGAGAGAGAGAGAGAGAGAGTTGGTAATACTGTGATTTGAAAGTCCACTTTCAGGGACATTCCAACAGGGTCACACTTCTTAATGCTTTCAAAACTGTACCACCTACTGGAGACTAAGCATTCAATTATATAAGCATATGGGGGCCATTCTCCTTCAAATCACCACACTCCCCCTTTATTTAAAACATGCATGCACATATTCCCACTCCAATCTCTAAGGCTAAACTTCAATTTCCCTTTCCTCTGAAGCCTCATCCTCTAAGTCAATCAGGTTCTGACTTCCACAGCCTCAGAACTAACTGATCACTTTAGATTCCTTTTCCCCCATTTTATCCCTCACATCGATTTATGTAAATTCTGTTAATACTTTCCCTTGCTCTGAATTCCACTGTGTGTCTTCCTACTGCCATTGTTTAGTTTAGACCGTTGTCTTCCTAATTACTCAAAGAGATTGCTCTTTCATTCACAGCTCCCTAGTCTGCTTTGCTCCATGTTGCTCTGCTCTCTGAGTTCTATTAGAAACATTTTTTTTTATCTTCTTTCCATGGGTCCTCAAGCTGGATATCCAAATCCTCCCACACTTATCTATGTATTTTCCCAAGGCTGCCTCCCCATACTTACCATCCTAATCCCCTTATTTCATCCCAGATGCTTTTCTCATTTTTCAACATGTTCTCCTGAATCCTACCTCTAAGCCTAAATTTGCACTATTTCCTTCAGCTTTTCCTTGTTCAGTCATGCAATTTCACTCACATCTCAGTTTCAATCATAGGAGCATTAAACAATTTAAGAAGAAACATTGAAGCAAGATTCAAGTCTCTCATCATTTTCAACTCTGGTCAAACAGTTCTTCCTAGATGATAAGTTAAAGTGAAAATGTTCATTTTGGTTAGGATTCATTTATTTCCTGCTCTCAGAAATTTATTATAACCCCAAGTGGCTTACGCTTTTAAATCATAATACAATCCACACTTGTTATTTGCTTAACAGTTTCATGGGTAATATAACTGCACAGGAGGATTTTAGAATTCCCAATTTATTTTAAAGTGCATGTGATGTCCCAGTTATCTGAGTAAAATTTGAAGTCTCCTGAGACTAACCAACGTGGAAAAAGGATTGAATATGGAATTTTCACTTCTGCACATATACTATTTAGCCTGATACATTCTGGTGACATTTCTGACTATAATATTTAGCCTGGCATTTCAGTCCTAGGATAATGCTGCATATTTGGGAGTGATTTTTACCATGCACATTTCTTCTGTTTCATCAATTGGCTAACAAACCTCTCCTAATCTGCAGCTGAAACAGAAACCTTGCACACAGCTGCCCACTTGTTACTGGAAGTACTTCAGTACATCGAGATTATCCACATGCAGTAACAGATACACAAATACTGAGACATGACATTATTAATAGGAGCATCATATCTGACAGCAAAGTAAACCTTTTTCTGGCAAGTATAGTCATTTCAAAGTCTATATAGAGACCTACACTATATTAAAAAAATCCTAGTCATATTTATTCAAGTTTATATTCATTTTATGGCTGTACAGTAGCATTAAAATTAACATTAGAATATGATTTAGCACTGCTGAATGAAGTCTAGAGAGAAAAATCCATGTATTTAAAAAGTAAGTAGTAGTTCATAATTGGTGCCACATTTTGTAAGACATTCCCTACTTTGGGAGAATTATATTTCCTTTTTCCATTGACTTATGCTTTACTATGCTACTTACAAAGTGGTCCTTTGCCATAGTTCCTGTCTTGGTGAATATGGTTATGGCATATGGTTTGCATTATCTGATAAAATGTTTCTAAGCTATCTATCTATCTATCTATCTATCTATCTATCTATCTATCTATCATCTATCTTCCTTCCTTCCTTCCTTCCTTCCTTCCTTTCTTGATTTCTATCATCTATCTCTTACTTTTTAAAAATAATTATTTTATTTAGATTTATGTATCACTTTTTATATAGGCTGAAAACCTTATGATTCACTATACCTTTTTTTTCTATAGGCATGAGGTTTCTGTATAGGAACAGACCCTTTTATAATGGCCAAAGATACAGGCAATTCCAGGAAAGATTTGAACCCTATTCTTAGGTTCCTAAGCCATGTTGAAAAATTGTTGATTACTACAATATAAACTCACCTATTCAGACTAATATAATCTTCAAATGATAGAATCTATCTTGTTTTCTTAATACACTTTTGCCAAACTAAGATGTATTAATTAATTAATTAATGAAAGTTATATTATGTGTTTATATATTTTTAATATATAAAGAAATATATATTATTTATTTATATATTTATTCAGATATGAGTTAAATGATGCTATATTTCCAATTTTATTCCAATAATAGTTGACAAAGCCTTTATTCATTGATTTTTTGAGAAGGTATTATACTATTATATTACTAATATGTAGTATTAATATAAGTAAATTACTATATAAATATGTTGTATAAGTAATAATTTATTGTCAATGTGTAATATAAGTATATAATGGAACATGTTCCTCTTTCCCTTCCCTTCTCTTCATTATAAATCATCACTGTAAGTTTCTCTTATATATAAATCCATCCTTTCATTTATTTTCCTTCCTGAAATAACACATTTTTATATTTTCTCTACTTTTACACAGAAGATAACTTATTCTAGGGATTGCTTTAAATAGGATGTTTGTTACCTTACAGGGTATTCTGAAGGAATTTACATATAAATCCTCTTGACTTAATTAATCAACACTTTATTCTTTATATGGATACAATCTGTGGTAGTTTGAATGTAATTGGCCCCCATATACTCACTGGGAGTGGTATTATAGGAGGTGTGGCTTTGTTGGAGTAGGTGTAGCCTTGTTGGAAGTGTGTCACTGTGGGGGAGGGCTTTGAGGTCTTCTATGCTCTAGATATACCCAGTGTCTCAGTTCACTTCCTGTTGCCACATATCAAGATGAAGAACCCATCTCCTTCTCCAGCACTGTCTGCCTGCATGCTGCCATGTCCCATCATGATGGTAAAGGACTGAACCTCTAAACTGTAAGCCACTCAATTAAATATTTTTCTTTATAAGAGTTGCTGTGGTCATGGTGTTTGTTCACACAGTAGAAACCCTAACTAAGACAAAATCCTAATTTATTTAAGTATTCTCTTATTGAAAAACATTAATAAGATTATAGTCTTTGGTTTTACAAAACAGAATTGCTTGGTGGAAAGAACATGTAAAAGAAACTTTAAAACATACTGATTAATATCTGATTTTAGAGGTTACAGTAATATCTACTTCCACCCACAATGGATTACCATACGTGATGCCTCAAATGCCTTGTCATTAAGGAATGTCATCAAATTTAGGGATTTTTGCAGGGTGGCAGTGGTGTATGCCTTTAATCCCAGCAGTTGGAGGGCAGAGCCAGGCAGATCTCTGTGAGTTCGAGGCCAGCCTGGTCTACAGAGCAAGATCCAAGACAGGCACCAAAACTATACAGAGAAACCTTGTCTTGAAAAACAAAACAAAACAAAATTTAGGGATTTTCTTTTTCTTTTTCTTACAAATTATATTGAATGAACAATGGCATAGTGTGACTTCAATTTGTATCACTTTTGCTACCACAAGAGATCTGTGTAATTATCAAAATGCAATAAATCATGTTTATTTGTGTCTTGGATTCCTGCTTAGCTAGTCAACCATGTCCAATTCTGCTCTGAACATTTGTCCTTTCTTGCATTACTTCATGGTTATGCTGACTATCTGTCTCTAGCTCTAATTTATTTCCTCAGTTTCTTCTTTTCAGCCTCAATGTCTAATTTGAATACATACATTTTAACTGAGACAATATGTGATAACATGAGTCTTTCATAAGATAAAGTGAGCATGTCTATTTTTTTATTTTCTAATAGGATACTGAAATACAAAATAGAATTCTCAGATTTTCATCTTGTGAAAACTCCTCAATACTTACAAAAGAAACTTCTGCTTCAGGGAAACTATGAGTCAGGGTGGTTCTGCTTTATACTCAGCTATCTTCTAACACTCATAATTAATTTGTAATCTCTCTATTTCCCTGCCTGGTCCCCTTGCTTTTCTTGCTCTCCTTCCTCATCTCTTGTTCGCCTCTCTCATTCCATCCAACTCACAACACAAGGCTCCTCAAATGATATTAGGCAGCTCAGAGAAGACCCACTTCAGAAACTTAGCTGAACATGGGCTCCCTCCCATGAAGCAGCAACATATTTAGTGTGGGAACTGGAAAAAGTGAAACAGCATTTGTAAGAGCAGGTTTGCAAGTAAAAACTTCTGATATTTGTATCATGGTTTTGATCATGTAAACAACAACAAAAAACCAGTTTCACCTGTCAATAATTCCTGCCTGTGAATCTTAGGATATGTAAAAATGGGGTTCTTTTTAATTCTACTCAAACAGTTCTCACACTGAATTATTAACAAAAAGAATTTTTTTCTAAAGAAATGCAGTCCTACCTTTCCTGCAGAGCTGTTACACAATGTTTGGGTAATTGAAATCTCCCATGAACAGTATCTGACTTTTACAGATTCTTTTTTATTTGAACAAACATTTTACAATTTGATTTCAGTAATGGTTTTTATAGATCAATATGGAATAAGAAGGATCTTGTTCACTTTTCAATGTTAAGTTTCATCTAGATAATAAGACAACTTTCAAAGTAAGAATACTTTGATTATTAAATGAAATTACAAGGTGCTAGGCAAACTCCCATGTTTTAACATTATAGATTTTTGTACTTGGAAGGGCATACTTTTGCATTCCTGGTAGTACTTACTTAGAATTAACATAAAAATACTCCAAAACATACCCCGTGAAATGGCTCAGATGGCTCATTGGGTAGACATGTTTTCCTCAAAACCCAGAATCTTGTGTTTAATACCTGGGTCCACCATGATGGAAGCAGAGGGTCAACACTCACAAGTTGACTTCTGACCTCCTCACCCGTATATAGCACACTTGAGTATGTGCATGCATACAATTGCACATGCACAGATACACATAAGTAAACATATATAAGAACAAATATTGAAGAACAAATAAAGGCTGTGAGTCATGAAAATAAGCCACGCAAATCCAATTTTGTGATACTCTTTATATACTGGTTTCTTGCTAATTGTATAAGTTCTCATCCTAAAATTATTTAAATTAATTTTTGAATGTTTTATTAAAACAAAAATTTTACATATTTACAAGGGCATTTTATGATTTAAACTGTATAATATTTAAATCTAGCTAAATAAATCTATCTCCTATTTATCATTTCGTTATGGTGACAGAAATCAAACTTGTACTCTTAGTTTTTAGTTCTTTCTAAATTTCATAATAACATTTTAAACTGCAGGTGCTTAGTTTTCTACACAATGTGAGAAACCACCTTATCAATGATGTTATATAAAAATCACACACCTGTATTTCTTTTGCAAATTTACAGGTTTTTGTTGTTGTTGTTGTTTTTTACATAGGAACTTATGTTTTTCTTGTGATTTTACTGTTGAGTTTAAAGTGTTTTTGCCAAATCTTAGGTTAGATAGATTTCCTCATATTATCTCCTGGAAATTATACAGTTAGGCATTTTGTGGGTTTTTTTTGTTGTTGTTGTTTTTGTTGGTTTTTTTTGTGTGTGTGTTTTCCTGGTTTTCTGAACTGTGTAATTTCTGTATCTTGATTCTTTACCCCCGTGGATATCTGCTTATTATAGTAGCACTCTTTTCAAAATAGTTTTCTTTACATTATTGTCTGCTCACGTTTAAAAAGAAAGTGTTTATTAGAGATTTTTGTTTTTACTACTAATAAGCAATTTATTTAAAGGCTTCAGATTTCTTGTGCAACTTTCTGAGTTATAGGTGGGAGTTTCTAGGCCTAAAGCCTTTCTGGCACTCATGTCATAACCAAGGTTAAAAAACAAACACCGTTGACATCCAAATCACAAAATTCTATTTGTGTAGATATTTACTTATGTTTTTATCTCCCACTGCAATTACCTATGTTTGGGAAATGAATTTTTAGTAAGCATTAACAACATAATTTTCAATACTTTAGCTTGTAACCAAGGATATTAAGAGTATCAATCAAGTCAAAGACTTCAATGTTTATCGTAGAATGGATCCATACCATCTCTTATAAAGTAAAGGGATGTGGAGTCACAGATCATAGTGGGATATGGCAGCTATAAATCTGTTCAGCTCTAGCTGTTTGTTCCCTTCCAGCTCCTGATTTCACCATTCAGATTCTGAATATCCATCTTGTCTTGCCTTGTCCAGCCCTAGCTGTGCACTTCATCATCTTACTTTGTATTTAAATAACTCATCACCCTCAAGGCCATTAAGCCTGTTACTTTAATAAAAAGTAATTAAATGGAAGAATGAAAAGAAGTCGTGGGTATACATATCAAAACAGGATATCCCTCTGTACTGATCACTTTTCACATCACTCACCTCTACTTTGAAACTTGGCTTCATGTCAATTTTTTCTGCTTCTAAGAGCCAAATATGCTAACATCTGCCAGTATCTTTTCTTTAAAGCATCTCACATATGCAGCCTATTATCGGTATTTTTTCTATTTGATGATTTTCTTTTAATTGAAATATTCATCAAACTTACATTCCATGTAATTGATGATATAGATGATGTACTATACAAATTGCCTGTTTGCTTCTTGTGTTATCTCCTTTCATTTATCTGATTTCCCTTTCTTGCCAAGAACAACACATGGTACATAACTGGCGTTCAAATTCTCAGTACCGTTCCCACCCAATTTAATTCTTTCATAGTTTTTTAATTATGTGCTTTCTTTTAAAGTTAAAACTTTTTTTGGTTGTCATTTAAAAGATTTCCAGTTCTTGCCTGAATTATGGTAGTAGATCTCAGATTTTTTTTTTTGCCTTAAATTGCCACTTTGCAAGCAGGATGAACTTCCAAAAGTGACAACATGAATATATCAAATTCTTGTGTAATAATTCAATGACTTTGGCCCATTAATTTTTAAAACCCCAGTATTATTACAACTCAAAACTCAGCCTCTGCCATAACCTCTCTATATCCTAAGCAATTTCCCTAAATCTATGCTTAAAATATATTTATAGGTGTTCATTCTTTTTTATGTTCCTTATTATTTCTTCCCCCACACAGTTATTTGCATTGTGATCTTTGAGCTCAGCAACAGGCACCTTTAAACATAGCTCTATCTCAGGAGCCCTAGGAATGTCTTTAATCATATCTACACTAGAAATATGGCATTCAACTCACAATATTTTTGAATAAACAACATTAATTACAAGAAGATAGTACCTAGTGTTTATAGAGAATGGATGTCATGTACATAGATATAAATTTTTGAGAAGACTGAAGAGATAGCTTAGTGGTTGAGAACATGTGCTGCTCTTGCAGAGGCCCCAGGATCAATAATTTGCACCTACATAGCAGCTTACAACCATCCGTAACTCCACTTCTAAGGATCCTATGCCTTCTTCTTACTTCTGTGAGTACTAGATACACATGTGGTACACATACATAAATACAGGAAGATGCTCATGCATATAACACAAGACAAATACATCTTTAAAAATATTTACTCAGTCTAGTATATTAAAGACATGATATTTTAACAAAATAGGTTATAAAATGCTTATTTAGCTATATGTACATGTTGTGGTTTTCCTTCATGACACTGTTACCAGAAATTGATGTTGCCAACCTTTTAACTTGCAAATCTAATGCCAGATGGAATTCTATTCCATATTTTAGAAATAATTTGTTGAATATGAGAACAATTTGAAATCGTGAACAGAAGTAGAAAATATCTAAAGAGTAGGGATTTTAGCTAAATGAAGGTATTTGTCACTAATTAGACTGCCTTCTCTTAAGTAGTTACTATTTACATGTCCTGTGTTTATGATTGTCAGTCTATACCCATGCATTTCTAAGACCCATTAATCTCTCTTATGTCTTATGATTAAATTCTTTTAAAGTTAACTTGGCTAGTATTTGCACTTTTCTAAGGGAGAATATTCATGAAATGTCAAGTTTGAGGCACGTTTGACATCTTCTTTAGTTTCAAAGAGTGTGTACTCTAATTTGAGAGAAAAAGTTGACTCTGAAGGGTGAAAAGTTTATACTGAAATAGAAGATGCAACTTTAACTAAGGGGAAATGTTCAAACAGGGAATAAAAATCCTACTTTTGATCTCTGCAACTCAATAGCAATGTTACATAGAAAAAAAGTATAATATTCCTTTGAGCCTTGGCTTCTTTAATTTGAAAAAGGTACAGAGGTGTTGGTTTTTTTTTTTTTTAATCACATATGAAAGTGGAGGGTGGGGATCTTGAACTTCTGAAGAACTGGGCTGCTACCACTTCACCCTTTTAGCTTGCTGCATACAAGGGATGCTCACTACATATTTATTGAGTAAATAATAAATGCGAAGAAAGAAGAAATGTGCAAGGAAGATGTCTATAGAAGGTAATGGGATACTTACAGGTACTCAGTGTTTGTGGGGATGTCCCTAGAACTGTATTCGATGTGTATGGCAAGAAAATCAATATTTTTTGGTCACTTATCTTCAGCTTCATGTCAGGGACCCATAAGAGGAAAGCATCTATGCTTAGGAAGTAGATATTTAGTTCACCACAGCAGTCTTGAAAACCTAAGTGTTAGCTACTGGATTAGTCTGGTCCTACTCTAGTTCTATAGTGTATGAGTTTACCCATTCGGTCAGTGAAATTTTCTGAATAAATTACAGGTATGATAGAGTTTAGAACACACTGTCCCAAAACTTGACACCTTTATATCTGGAAAAACAACAGACACAAAAAATTCATTTTTATTTTTTTCTCAGTTGTCTATTCTAAAAAAGATCAATGGAATTCTCAAAAGACCTTAGTTCTAGAAAATTTTTCTTTTTAAGCAGAGTTAAAGAATGTCACACAGACATACCTGAAGAATCTGAGCAAGTAGACCTTCATAAACTTTACCTATCCAAGTTTATTACCATCACATTGCATTTTTTTGTCCTGCAACAATATTTTAACACTATTGTTCAGAAGAGCATATATATTCTCCTATTTCTTTGATCTTTATTTATCAAAGCTCGTGTGTCCTATCAAACTTCAATTAAATAAATATGTGCATTTTCTCTTATGAATCTGTCTTCTGGTATAAGAAGTTTATTCCGGGGTCCAGTCATGGACCATTAACGTTTTTCACTTTTATCAAGTTGTTATGACTTTTATTACTGAGTATTGTATTTTGTTAAAATTGTCAATCTCTTTAGACATTCCCAACTGCTTCATTGGAAAAGCAGAATATTTTATGTTTGATATGTATTTTAAATTGTTATCACAAGATCACAAAAAAATGTAGAGTTCAATGGGGAAAGTAAAATGCATTAACCACAGAAGATATTTCCATGGTTTTTCTTTAGAATACAAAGCTGCTTTTATCATCCTTCTATTTCTGCTGCTCCTTGGAAGTTGACAAGTCTGCAGGCATATTAGGGCTTTATGTAAATGAAGAGAAGAAAATTAAAACTCCCAGAGATTTCCCACCCCTGAGCAGGTCTGTTAAAAAATAAAATAAAATAAATGACTTCCCTCCCTTGCATGTCACAGAAAAACAGGTTTAAATCACTAGGGCTCTATAATCTCAGCCATGTTTTGAAATCCGACAAGGCATAAGAAAGGAGCCTCTAGAGTTGGGTCGCAGCATCTGATTGATACAGCTGTCCTTTGAAAGTGTTTAAATGCTCCATTCACCTTGCCATGCCATTCAGATTCCACAGAAATTCCAAAGACACAGAGTAATGCTCACTTTGACATCAACCCGTAAGAAAGACTTTTAGATTTAGTTTTTGCTAAACATGATTATTTCACTTTCATTCTCTCTTGAGAGGTGTATTCATTTGAATTTGGAAGTACTGAACTGAGATCTTTACAAGTGTTGAATCTGCAGCAACCATTCAAGCCCTTTTCTCAAAATATGCACTTTCCCTACCATCTAAAATTACCCAGCTCTTAACACTCTAGGACAGAAAAGAATTAAAAGCAGTTACTGAGCCCAATCAATAAGAGATTTCTGAATGAATAGCAAATTGTAGCTGCTTGGAATATAGCACATGTTTGCACACCTCTCTGGGCTCACAGATTCATAACACTATCCTGGCAAGGTATGTATGTCAATGTGATCAAGAGTAACACAATATATTTTTGGTTGTGAGCCTAGCCTTTAATGGCTGAGCCATCTCTCTAGCCTTTGCTGAGTCTGCCAGGCTGGACTGACTCCCCAGGGGAGACCTTGCCTTGGAGGAGGTGGGAGTGGGGGGGTGGAATGGGGGGGAGGCCTGGGGGGTGGGAGGAAGGAGGACGGGGGAATCCGTGGCTGATATGTGAAATCAAGTTAATTATAAAATAAAAATACTATAAAAAACTTTTTTTATGAATGTATTTAATCTGGTGCCACAGGAAGAAACATATCAAATACTGGGAAACTAACCAAGAATTTGTGGCTGGGGAACTCATGGGCCCTATAAGTGAAATAACTACCATTAATTCGCTAAATTGACATATTATCTAAATAACTTTTAAATATGTATCCCTCTACCCATAGATTAGTTCAGCTCTCACTCATCATCAGAGAAGCATCTTTGTGCAGAATATGGCAGTTAAAAGTGATTCACAACTGGCCAAAACAGAAAAGTAATATCTGTGGAGTGTTCATCCTTAAATGGGGCATCTATGTCACACAAACACACACACACACACACACACACACACACACACACACACACACACACACCCTTCCCTGAGCTTCAGGGGCTATCTTAGGAGAGGGAAAAGAAAGACTTTTAAGAGGCAGAGGTTGAAGAAGACTAGGTGGAACACATCTTCTGGACATGATATGACCAGTGCCCTCGGGAACTAACCAAGGTCATGGCTGCCTGTCTAAGAACAAGCCAGTCAACATTCCAGCAGGATGAGGAATGAGCACAGGAGCCACTACAACTACCTGAGGAGCAGTGGACAGTTGATGGCTGATGGAGAGAAGAGAATTAGTTTTTTTTTTTTTTTTTCTAGAGCTGTAGTTCAAAGTGGAGAGAGAGAGAGAAAGATCATAAGTTAGGAAGGGGTGTTCAGAAAGTCTTGGAGGAAATAGAGGAAGGCAATCGAGTGAACATAGTAAAAATTTACTTTATGTGTGTAGGAAATTTTCAAAGAAACATAGGATGTATAATTTAAAAACCCAAATGGGCAAAACAAAATGCAAATTAAAAAGAATAAGCATAAAAATAAAAATTAGAAAAGATAAACTATTTTTAAACTTTTCTAAATTATAATGCTATCTTCAATGTGATCATTTTAAGAATATGAGAGAGGTCCTTAAAAGTTTATATTTCTATCTACTAAGAAAACAGCCTGCGTGAAGTGCCTTTATTGGACAGGATTGTCTTAGGGTTTTTGTTGTTCCACAGGAAGAACTTCCTGAGGCATCACCATCCTTGACTTCAAGTTCTACTATAGAGCTGTACTAATAAAACCAGCTTGGTATTGGAATAAAAACAGACACATGGATCAATGTAAAAGAATCAAAGACCCTTACATGAATCCACACACCTATGAACATCTGATTTTTGAAAAGGAAGCCAAAATTGTACAATGGGGGAAAAAAGCATCTTCAGCAAATGGTGCTGGCATAACTGGACCTCAACATGTTGAAGAATGCAAATAGAACCATATTTATTGCCATGCACAAAACTCAAGTCCAAGTGGATCAAATACCTCAACATAAATCCAGTTAAACTGAACCTTATAGAAGACAAAGTGAAAAATAGACTTGAACGCATTGGCAAGGAGACTACTTCCTGAATATAACACCAGTAACACAGACACTGAGATTGACATCTAATAAATGGGACCTTCTGAAACTGAAAAGCTTCTGTGAGGCAAAGGACGTGGTCAGTAAGACAAAACAGCAGCCTATAGATGGGCAAAGATCTTTACCAACCCCACATCTGACAGAATATGTGAAGAACTCAAGAAACTAGACAACAAAATACCAAATAATTCAATTAAAAAGTGTAGTACCCATCTAAACAGAGAATTCTCAACAAAAGAATCTAAATGACCAGAAGACATTTAAGGAATTGCTCAACATCCTCAATCTCAGGAAAGTGCAAATCCAACCGACTCTGAGATACCATCTTACACCTGTCAGAATGGCTAAGCTCAAAAACTGTAATGACAGTTTATGTTGGAGAGGATATGGAACAAGGGAAACACTCCTCCACTGCTGGTGGGAGTGCAAACTTGTACAGCCACTTTGGAAATCAGTATGACAGTTTCTCAGAAATTTGAGAATCAGTCTACCTCAAGGACCCAGCTATACCACTCTTGGGCATATACCCAAAGGTTGTTCAATTATACCACAAAGACACTTGTTCAACTATGTTCAACACCGCAATATTCATAATAACCAGAAAACATAACCTGAAAACAACCTAGATGCCCCTCAACCAAGGAATGGATTAAAAAAAATGTGGTACAATTACTCAATGGAGTATTACTCAGCAGTAAAAAACAATGATATCATGAAATTTGCAGGCAGATGGATTTAACTAGAAAAAAAATCATCCTGAGCATGGTAACTCAGACTCAGAAAGTGAGTATGTACTCACTCATAAGTGGATAGTAGATGTAAAGTAAAGGATAAGCAGACTATAATCCATAGCCCTAGATAAACTAACTAACAAGGAGGACACTAAGAAGGACACATAGATAGCCCTGGAAAGGGGAAATAGATGAGATCTCCTGGGTAAATTCAGGAAAGGGGAGGTAGAAGCATGAGGATGGGGGTTGGGAACATGAGGAATTGGAGAGGTTGATTTGGGGGAGGGATGGGGAGGGAGAGCAACAAAAAAGATATCTTGATGAGGGGTTATTATGGGAGTAGGGTGAAACCTGGTGCTAGGAAAACCCCCAGGAATCCACAAGGATGACCTCAGCTAAGATTCCTAGCAATAGTGGAGAGGGTGCTTGAACTGGTCTTCCCCTGTAGTCAAATTGGTGAATAACCTAATCGTCATCATAGAAGCTTCATCTAGTAACTGATGGAAACAGATGCAGAGATCCACAGCCAAGCACCGGGCCAAGCTCCAGAAGTCCAGCTGAAGAAAGGGAGGAGGGATTGCATAAGAAAGGGTGATCAAGATCATGATGGAGAAACCCATAGACAGATGACCCAAGCTCATGGGAGCTCACAGAGTCTAGAGAGCTAGGAGGCCTTCATGGGACCAACCTAGGCCCTCTGCATGTGGGTGACAGTTGTGTACCTTGGTCTGTTTGCGGAGCCCATACTAGTGGGACCAAAATCTGTCCCTGGGGCATGAGCTGGCTTTTTGAAACCTACACTCTATAGAGGGATGCCTTTCTCAGCCTTGATGGAGGAGGGAGGAGCTTGGTCCTGCCTCAGCTTAATATGCCATGCTTCGTTGACTCCCATGGGAAGCCTTACCCTTTCTGAGGAATGGATGAAGGAGTAGAACGGAGGTTGGGGGAGGGGACAGGAGGAGAGGAGGGAGGGTAAACTGTGGTTGGTATGTAAACAAACAAACAAATAAATAAATAAGAAAGAGAACAGCCTCCTCCTTAGAATAACAAAATTTAAGCTCCTGGTTTTTTTTGTTTTTTGTTTTTGTTTTTTTAAATGTTTGATGGTTGTCTCTATATATTTAAATACGTAATTAGTACTGATAGCGCTGCATTTAAACACATTTGTTTGATTGTTGCTTTTGATGCATGTCTTTGTTGCATATTTTGGTTTCCTCCTTTCTTAGCCACAACTATCTACTGAGTAAGAAATGCTCTTGTAACCACATGCACATGATAACAGTTCCTACCTCCAGTTTAACTCACTCACAAATGCCTTGTAGATGTTTTTCAATTTTTTTTTTTTTTTTTTAGCAATTAACTGTCTCTAAGTTCTTCTAACTCCAATGGTGGTAGAAATGGGAAAAATTCCCAATCATTTGTAAAGAATGACACATGGCTTGTACAAAACAAGTGCTGAATTACAGCAGCCATTCAAGTCCTTTTTCTCAAATATTCAGTTTCTCTATCATTTAAAAACACCCATCTCTCAGATCTGTAGAAATTAAGTGAAGCCGACAGCATTTCTAACCAAGAAATCAGAACACAATTGTAAGCATATTTGATTAGGTGATGGGAAAATGGCCCAATCATCATAATTAAATAAAATATGTATTAGTAAGGCATTATGCAAAATGATCACTTAATTTTGCTCTGGGAATTCAAGAACGAGGTAAACACTGTCATTTTGATGTCACACAAAGCACGGGAATAAAGATGAGCAAAGGCTAAGTAGCAGCAGGAATTAAAAGGCAGTGCTGTTAGGATGATAATGCTTTAGTCTTCAATAGAGTCGTCACTAAAACCTGCATCACATCAACTATTTCTGTCCTAGGTATTTGGAAACTGACAGCAACGAAAATAAAGATCTGAATATGTTAACCTGTGCGTCTCAGAATGCCAAGTCTGGAGGAGAGGCTTTATTTACTGTTACATATAGCACGACCGAGCAAGGCTAAGGAGCAAAGGGATTGGCAGGTAAAGACAGGGACCAAATTCAAGGCCATTGGAGGCACCCAATTCTTAATTGTTTAAGGTGTTCTGAGACATCTAAGGGTCACATAAACAGCATCCTGGAACTCCTTACTTTGATGGAGGAAAGGTGCAGTGGGAAATACATCCAGCAGCTCCTAACCTCCATTCCTACTATAATTCCCAAACCAACAACTCTGAGCCACTGTGACCAACACCTTATTTTGTATCATCCACAGCACACATTAACAGTAATTACATGTTATACACATATTTCTGTGTTCATTAGAAGTTTCTTGCCTTATAAACTCGGTGTTGGAAATTTCTTACTTCTTACAACTATCAAGGCAACTTATAGAGGAATGAGTTTATTTGGGACTTACAGTTTCAGAATTTTAGAGTTCAGGACCATCATGACAAGGATCATGGCAGCAGGCATCCTGGTAGCTAAGAGCTCACATCTAGATCTATAAGCATTAGGCAAAGAGACACAGGGAATGGCCCTTGTCTTTTGTAACTTGAAAGCATGCACCCTTCCAGGGTCACAACTCCGACAAGGCCACCCCTCCTAACTCTTCCAGAATAGTTCCATCAAACAGGGACCAAGTATTCAAACAATGAGCCTATGGAAGTCAGTTTCATTTAAACAATCACATTTACTTAATAAATAAGCTTAAAAATCACATTGAAATTAATTTAACTTTAAATTTAAGTGGCAACATGTGGCTAGTGCCTCTCTTAGTGGGTAGGCAGATATCTAGAGCCTACTGCAATCCATGTGTGTGTGTGTGTGTGTGTGTGTGTGCGCGCGCGCGCGCGCGCATGTGCAGACAATATAGTCATAATAATTTTCATAAAAAGATAGAGGATATACGAATTCAGTGGAATTTGGATGGCTCATGGCCAGGGATTTGAAACAATGAGATCTGAATAAAGAACAGAGAGGGACTTGAGGATATTTTTAAATGAAGAAAAGTGATGTGCTGTTAGGTATGTAAGGAAGTAAATGTATTTAATTCTGACTTGTTTGCCTGTTTATATTTTAAAGGGGAGGGGCATGGTTCTGGACAGGTAGGGAGGATCTTGAAAGAGTTAAGGGAGGAAAAAACCATGATCAGAATGAATTATATGAAAAAAATTTTCATTTAAAAAACAAGAAAATGGCAAGATTGGACTAAGTATGGTGTCAGTAGCATAACCCAAAAGTCAGAGGAAAAGCAGCTAGACGGATAGGGTGTAGAATTATCTTCTTCCACTTCAGAAAGATTTCATCCTTCCTGGGGAAAGATGAAATGTCTTCAGGTATTGTTCATTCATATATAGGCTTATTCACCAAGTAAACATTTCCAAGAAGGTTCAATGCGTCCAATATTGCAGACCCAGTGATGACTCAGTTTGAATGGCTTTTTTCTATCAATGGACTTAGATTCCAATGTGATACACAGAGGGACTACTAGTAATTTTTCTGTGATCCACCACAGATGACAAGCCACTCTGAGTAAAAGAAGCACAAGAACTGTGGTGGGGTAAGTTGCTTTGATGTATTCATATTCCATCTTCAAGAACTGTACGTTGCCTTAGCACTCAATAGGCAGCAGTGTGTTTATACTTATTGAAGTAGTTCCCTAAGAGTTTGACTAATTAATGGGTTATACCACTTTCATAGAAGACCCAGTCACTTATCATTAAGTAGACTCATAGTCATTTAATGATATTTATTTTTATTCTTTTAGGAAGAGAATTACTGTTTCTATGACTCTATTAATGCCTATTATAAAAAAAGCTGTTTGCATGGTGTATGGTTGCGTTACTTCTATCAGCCATTTATAAAGCCCAACAACTCTAATAAAATTTGCAATGATTTCCACCAGCCTTGTGCGGATTAGTAATGCTAAATGAGTTAGTGATAATAAGACCTTTTAAAAAATAGTTTTGCTTCCAATATAATATATATTCATATCCCTTTAGCTCCAAAATTCAAATTGCAACTTATTTAGGCATCAAAGCATCTTAAGGTCACTTTATGTTCTCTGTCTTTTTTGTATATATCTCAGTATTTTTTTCCAATATTTTAGCTGAAAATTTTGATAGTTGCACAAACATATGTTGCTTCTCTTTTCTTAAGTTAGTTATTCTATGAAATTTGCAATCTGTGTTTTATATACTTCATGTATTTTAAGTCCTCTTAAATATTTTTCTCAACTAAAAAAATCATTTTGCATTTTAAAATTCATATTCAATCTACTTTATTCACTATATCATTTTATCTGTTCTAGTGAAATTACCATCTATATTTCTTCCATATTGTCTCCAGATGCTTCTAGTAAAATATATCAAAGGAGATTATCCATATCTTCACAACTATACTATATCTTTATTCATGGGATATTTTTGTGACTTTGGCCCTATAAATGATTTATTCTGTAAGAACATTTTAATTTGTATAAGAGTGTGATGAAATACATAAGGTAAACAATAGAAGACAATAGGAAAATGTTCTTGGTCCACTCATCTTTTATGTGAGTAGAAATCACGACTGTTTTGACAACCACAGAGTACCCAACATAAAGGGTATGTATTGTATGCTTAAATGGATGATCATTAAAACAACTTCTTGGTGATTGAAAAGCAATTGGTATACATACCTTCTAGTATAGTCAAGTATAATCATATTTTTTTTTAATCTGAAGCAGATTTTTACCTCTTTTCCACTCCCTAGTTTTATGATCTTGGGAAATACTTAAACAAACACCTATCCTTTCTTCAATATATTAGCACTACATATGCATGTGTGTTTGCATGCAGGTACACACATTAGAAATAAATAATTCACAGGTGTTGCTTTCTAAGACTCTGCAATGCTGTAGATTTTTATGTATAACAATTTCATTTTCTTGAATACGTGGGTCCATGTACTCACCTCCATCATTGAAGTAAGCTTTGAAACTGTTAGCTTCATTTTAAAAGTGTGAAGAATAGGGGAAAACCAAAAATGCAGAACCTGGAAGAAGTGAGGGCAACCTTGCCTGGTCATGTCTGGGAGGCTGAACTTAAATTAGAATATGTGTTTTAGATCTCCCACCCATCTCTCTCCTACTCTAACTTCTGAGTTATACTCTATTAAAGAGTTTAATTGACCACATGTAAATTTTGGTATTGTCAAGGGGTTTTAATATTTATTACTATTTTCTCAAAACTTCAGAGATTGTTTAAACCCAAATACTGTTTTTTGTTTGTTTTTTTTTTTTCCTGAATATACCACATTCTGTTTAGGATTATAGAGCCTCTGGTATTCCAGCTTGCCTTTGAATACAATTCTATATTTGTATTTTTTTCTCTCCAGAGATTGGTAAGTTCCTAAGAGAGAGGCAGCTGCTTTTGCCAGTGTCAGATATCCTGTTATTAGGTTATTTTTATATTAATTTAGGAACCTAGCTATCTATCAATTAACCTACATTTCCAAGTAGGTTCCCTTGTGTAGCAGGAATCTTAAAGAGTCTTATTAATAAAAATCAAACCCGGAGCAAGGTATTGGGGTGAATACTGGAAGATCAGAGAGACAGAACAAGCCACAGCTAACCTCACCTGGCCAACTTCTCAGCTGAACTTCCTCAGACTGGAAGCCTCTGTGTCCTCGTATCTGAATGGATCTCAGCTGAACTATGTTGCTCAAAATCTAAAAGCTTAACCAGCCAAATGCTTCTAGTTTCTGGTCCTCACGCCTTATATACCTTTCTACTATCTGCCATCACTCCCTGGGATTAAAGGCTCACTTTCTGGGGTTAAAGGCCCGAGTCACCATGCTTGGCTGTATCCTTGAACACATAGATTTCTGCCTCTGGAAGAAGTGTGCTACCACTGCCTAACTTCTATGTTTAATATTGTGGCTGTTCTGTCTCTGACCCCAGATAAGTTTATTAGAGCGCACAATATTTTGGGGAACACAATACCACCATACCCTTGTTTAGATTACATTAGCAAATGAGGAAATTCTAACAGTCAAGGGTAAGGGGAAACACTGTGGCCAATGCTGGAGACTTTCTTAAGACTCAGCCTGCATAGGTTTTGCTCTTTTTTTTTTTTTTTTTTTTTTTTTGGTTTTTTTTTTCGAGACAGGGTTTCTCTGTGTAGCTTTGCGCCTTTCCTGGAACTCACTTGGTAGCCCAGGCTGGCCTCGAACTCACAGAGATCTGCCTGCCTCTGCCTCCCGAGTGCTGGGATTAAAGGCGTGCGCCACCACCGCCCGGCAGGTTTTGCTCTTTTATTCTTTTGTCTTTCCTCATCCTGCTACCAACAACACAGACACATGGAATACAAATGGCATCTCCTGAGTATCACAGAATGAGGTGGAAAAAGTCTAGGATTTTAAAATTACATTTGTTTGCATGCATTGTTGTTGTTGTTGTTGGTGGTAGTGGTGGGATGTGTGTGTGTGTGTGTGTGTGTGTGTGTGTGTGTGTGTGTACACACGCCAGCAATGCACCTTCCTATACTAAGAGCATATCTTGTTGGGAGTGGCTCTCTCCTTCTAACATGACCTCAGGGATTGAACACGGTGGTCAGGTTGAAGGGTAAGAGCTTTTATTCATTGAGCCATCTCACTGGCCCTGAAGTCTACTTTCTTGAGTCTTAAAACTCAAGTAACTAATGCTTATTTTGGAGCATTATAATTCTGGAATTATGATATACTACCTTGCAGATTATTTTCAATTTAATTTGCAGATTTACCCCTAGTAATTTCTTTCACTCTTCTGATATTAAACATTACTTTGGGAAGATTAGAGAAAATAAAAAATGCATATCAATTTCCAAACATGAAAAATGTTGTCATAAATTATTACTCATAAAATAAATACTCTAGGATCTAATGCAATTAAATTGATAAGCTGAAAAATATACTTTAGAAGTCAGTTTGGGACTAGTGTGGGAAGTACAATCACTTAACTGCTTCTTGAGGAGATGTTATTAATTTGAACTCCACTTAGAATTTATGATAATTTGAAAGAAATTCAGCATTACCTAGGGAAAAGGGCTGAGATTTAATATTAACAATATAAACATAGTTAAAAGAGTTTGATACATCATTTTAAATGTAAACAAAGATATACTAATTTTTAATTTCCCACATCTGCTAAAATCAGGTCCCCAAACGCCCAATTTAGGCAGTGTTTGTTTATGCTCAAGTTCCTTTGTGGCTTTCGTAGGAAAAATGTTCCTTTCTTATGAAATAGTCCCTAATGAAAATATTTTAGTGGTGTAGAACATTTAACTTGAAGGCAGACACAAGAACAGAAAAAAAGTCATAAATTTCAGCTACTTATCAAGATAACTCTTGCAAGTGAAACATAATGTGTGAGATGACAATGCCATCCAAAAGGACCTTTATGGCAGTAATGGAGTGCCGCTGGCTGTTCTCTCCATGATTAATCATTTGTTTAGTAACTAGTGGAGGAACAGAACCTCACTAGTTTTTAATCATGATTATAAGTAGATTTACTACCTGGCCCAGCTACTTCACTTTTGTAAGTTTGTACTATGAGTACTTTCACACATTATAAAAATACACGTTAAGTTTTACTAACAGAATTTTTCATAATTCAAAAGGTTGGACTCATCGACACTTTACTGACCAAAACAAAGCAGGTATAGTTCCATGAGGCATCCTAACTGATAAAATATAAACAAAGAAATCTAAGGAACTGTCCACATACTTATGACTTGCATGGCTTTGTAGGGTTGATAGTGCTTATCATTTCATATAGACAAAATACCAAGGTGCAGAAAATGCATGTGCAATGTGATGTACAGTTGGTAATCTTGCTTGTTAGCTTGATCTCACCAAAAAAAAAAAAAACACCAAAAAACCCCAAAATCCTTAGAAAAGTACAAAACATACTTATGGATTTTGCTTTAAAGTTATTTCCATAGATCATTGTCATACAGGTCAGAAAACTAAGGTGAGGCAATCAATTCTGAATACCCTGTGGTACAGACCAATAGCTTTAATGCAGCTTTGTGAGAACATTGGAATAAAGGAGAAGCATGTGTGCATGAAAACTTGGTTCTCTTGGAAAGGTATAGACTTGCTGTTGAGAGGCCATGACATCAAACTCTAAAAATTTGTCAGCCCATAAGTATAAACACACAGTGTATACTCCAGAAAGCATCAGGCCTTTAATATTAATAGTTTCAAATTCAATAGCTGCCTTGGTCCTTCTTGTTCTGATGGTCCTAGCTCCTCAGCCTGAGAAGCCTGTTAGTTTTCTAAGTTCTCCTACTCATTCATTAGGCCACTCTGCCCCCTTAATGGTTAAACCCACTACTATGGTTATCTAGATGGTCTATTGGTTTTCTTCTTTCAGAAGACATAGGCAAATATACTGTGATAACTCTTGTGTAATAAAGAAGAAAAATGATTAGCAAACATGGTCAGATTTCCTTAGAAATAGAAAGCATTAATAAAATTAGTTTCTTATAAAGGAATATGATGGTAATGTGAGATAGGATGACAGAATCTTTTTATGTGAACATTTATATGTAGTTATATTTTTAACCTCATGAATGTTCTAGTCTATTAAAAACACTTTATGATCACTTGTAATTCAGTCATCCACAGTCATTTTGGACTATTTTGTGTTATCATTTCTGAATGAATAAAACTATAACTGAAATAGGTCTTGCAATAAAAATATTTAATTTTTATTATCTAATATTAACTTATATTGCTGTTTTAGTTAAAGAATTACTTATTGAATTATGAAAGAGTATACTCCTCTTAAATTTATTTTTTAGTTCTAAAGAATTCATAATTAAGGCAACTTTCAGCACTCATGTCTGGGAAAATAAGGCATTAGGCTATGAATTTTCTGTTACTTTTCAGGCTCATATCTACAGGAAAATGTTCAATTTTATCTTCTTCCTTACATATGTAGATACCATGAGGGGGTAAATGACTATTAAGAGAAAAGTCTACAATATGTAATGAGCACCTGCTAAGAATGTGGGTCAGTGTTTTTGATGAAACATTTACCAGCTACTTGTTATAATTAGCATCCTTAGACCCTTTAAACTGCTGTTCCCATAAGAAAAAAGGCATTTTCTTAACTTACTTTCTAAGTATCTATAATGCCTGCTGATTTTCAGCTGTGCAGGTACCACTTATTATAGCCATAGGTTTTGATGGAGAAAGGGGCTGGATGAATTTTTCTGCTAACACTATTTCCCATTTGATTATATCATTCTGCATATCATGCATAGAGAGAATTTGAATGGAGTCTGATGAAAATCCCTCCTGGAAGGCATTATACACTTGTTTTGTGAACCATCTAGGTAACTAAAAATTTATATCCAGATAGAGAATATTTAAAATCCATGACAAATAGTGTGACTGAAAGGCAGCAGCTGCTCCTAAATATTAAATAAGCAGAAAGGAGTGTGTTATACTTGTAGTCCTTGGCTCTTTAGATGTCAACTTACAGCAAGTCCATTTTGTTCCCTGATGCACTAGTTACCACCACTAACCTCTGCCTCATTATAAAATTTAGAAATTCAATACATTCAACATTAGGTTAAAATCACACAGTATAAGGTAGAACTAGGAATAAATCCAAGCAACATGAGTTTGGAACTTGTGCGCTTATTCATTATACTATAAAAAGTATTAAGTAATTGGTAAGACATCCATTGTATTGATTGACAATGAGAATAAAAGAATGGATGGAGACTGAATCCATAAAAATTTAAAGAGTTGGAATAACCAAAACTGCAAAATGGAATATATTTCTAATATAGTTCAATATACAATCAAAAACAAGGTGTTCTAACCTTCACAATATAAAATTGGAACTCCAGTTAACCCTCTCCATTTAAAACTGCAAGAAATCTGTAATTTCATTGTTGAATATAAAATAAAATGGTTTCTCAAATCCTAAATTGTCCCCAATGACAATCTTACAAGAGGTAAATAAGTAGAACAACAGAGAGATTGGCAGATGATAGATAAGAGATACATGTGGTTCAAATCATCACCATTATCAAGATCCCAACATAGCCAATACTCTCAACATTTTCCTCTGCATAGTTTGTAATGTACTCACCTGCTTCTTTATCTGTAGTAATAATTGGACAGTTTCTGTTTACTCTAGCCTAATTTTATACACATGAAATTACATTATATACACTCTCTTCTCCAGATGTTCCTTTAAGCATGCAGTTGTTTAGCTTTTCACATATATTCTTGCTTATATGGTAGTTTATGTCTTCTTTACTGAATAGCATTGAATTGGAAATATTTGTCACACTTTGTTGATTCTATCTCTTAAATAGTTGACAGTTTCTAGTTTAGACCACTACAAATCAAGTATACCTTATTGCAAAATGCAAGAAAATGTATTTGAGCATATGCTTTCCACTCAGTTGTAAAATGACTACAAGCAAAATATCTGAATCATCTGTGGGTGACTTTTTATTTTTAAAAAGTTGGATATCTTACAGAGTGATTGAACAATTTTGATATGCACAGTGGAATATTTTTGAGCTGTAGAAAAGAAAACTCTTGGGTAAATGGAGGAATCTGGAAGTTATAATTCTGAGTCAAGTGATCCATACCCAGAAAGACAAGTGCTATACATTCTGTCTCACATGGAGATGCTAAATTTGGAAGTTTGGATATGTGTTCCAACTGGAGTACCTGTGTAAGTCAGGAAACTAGTAAGGAGTAGTAGGAGGAAGAGTATTCAGGCTATGTGAAGGAGAAATGGAATAATGAAATAGGAAGGGTTAACTAGGGTGGAAGATGGGGTGTAGGCAAGAGGAGAGAGTTCAGAAGGGAAAACTAATACCAAAGACCTTTGAAAATGCTGCATGTAAACTGACTTACTATAAAAAACTTTCTAAAATGTCTTTATATACATGTATACAAAAGGAGTTTAAGGGAGTTGCCCTCTTCCTAGCACCATAAGCTATCAAATTAAAAGCCTAACTAGGAATGGATTACCCCTTTCTTAGGTATGGGCCAGGGGGTTTCCCGATCCACTCATCCAAACATTATAGGCCATTGCCACTGGTATTGACTACCATCCAGAACTTGATCGTAAAACCCTCCTCAAAAGACACCATGTGTTTGAGTCATAGAGTTTGGAGAAATCAAGCTTGTACTAATCTGAAAGCTTCTTTCTTGCTAACTAGTCTTTAGAGGACTATAAGGTGTTATATATGCTACCAGAGTAGAAAAGTAATCATTAGTTTTATCTAACCATTAACCATGTGAACTAAAGTAACTGTTGACTTGTATATGCCTACTGGGGTAACAGTAGATCCAATGTTATAGGAGCAACTTAACTTTTTTTATGGGATTTAAGGCCCACTCCACAAAATGGAACACAAATATGGTACCATTACCAAGGCCAACAACCTATGGCCTAATAAGTCATAAGCTACAAGAGAGAACCAGCTACTATTATACTACTAAATGGGCACAGTATTAAGTTGCTCCCTAACATCTTATCTTTGTAACCATAATATATTATAGTACAAGTGGAATAGTACATTCCCCATCATAGAAGTTTATTTTTTAAGTAAATGGTGACTAATGTAGATATCCACAACTGATCAATATATAGTAAATAAAAGACTGTGTAGGGCTCATCTCTGAGTAGGACATTTAGAAAAGGGGAAATAAAGATTTTAGAAGCCAAGGGCAAGGGTATCTGCACCAAAACATTATTTACTGGACAGAAAACGAATGTTGCACCATGAACTCCCAGGTTCTGGGATAGTATGCAGATTGACCCTTCCAGTATGGCTGGACGAACATTAGGATGGGTTCATGAAGTCACCCTCTTAGCTGAAAAGATATTGGCAATTGATGACTGCTAGAGAACAAGAGTAAGTTGTCTTCAGGGATGTGGATCCTGAAAAATTACTGTGTTCGTATAGCTGGTCCTACTCCATGCAACGAAAGACAGAACTACATGGACTTAAAAAAAAAAAAAGAGCACACGGAGTTGGGAGATAAAGTGGTGGGAGGATTTGATCAAAATACATTATATGACTTATGACATTATCAATTACAAAATGAAATATTTGCATATGAAAATACCCCAACATTACAAAATTTCTGGAGCAAACGAAGGATTATCAATTTGTATTAGAGATGTATCTTAGGTATGATACAGTATAATATAATTCATTAAACAACAACCATTTAGAGCCTGGAAAGGTGAAACATAGCAGTAATTTCAGCACTCAGGAGCCTGAGGCAGGGTAATCATAAGTCAAAGACAGCCTGAGAAATATAGCAAAACTCTATCTCATGGTAAAGTAAGAATAAAAAATAAGCTAAAAACAACTTCATAAACTAAGGTTTCATCTAAGTAAATTTATTCTTATATTTTCAGAAACAGTACTATAAGAATAAAATTATAAGCCATGCAATGAGTACATATTTATTCAGTATGTGTCTACAATCATATTTGCTAATATCTATTCATTGCTGCGGCATAAATGCTTTATATGCTATAGCTCTAGTGTGTAAAATAGTTCTCTGCACGTATTAGGTCCTCAATATATAGTTCTCCAGTGAAGGAATGGCTAATGGATTTAATAGATAAGTCAGCATAGAAGTAGAATTGGCCTTTGCTAACTTAAAAGTGCCCACGGATAGGTGCATCATCTGGCGTCTTGTTCTCTAGTGTGAAATCACTATGAACCTTGCTAAAATATAAGCCCTCATCTAGTTCATCGGGGGTGGGCATGACTGTATACATTTATAATAAGAGCCAAATGATACTAAAGCTGTAAGTCCCCTGACTGCTCATCGGGTGCCCATGGTATAAGGAATGACTCAGCTCAAGATACAGGTTAGTTATAAAATTTAAAACCTGACATTGTTATTTGAAAGACAGTTTCTTCATGAGGGTACAAGTGAGGTCATCAAAGGAGGGACAGCCAAAAGGGACAGAAGGGGAGGGGAAGAAATAAGAAAGTGATAGTGCTCATATTCTCTGTTTTGTGCTTGCAATTCAAGATGGAAGCTCTCAGATTCTATTGAAGCTGCCATGCCTGCAGTCTGCTACCTCTGCTCTGCAACTGTTAGCTCTAACTCTCTGGAACAGGAAACCCAAATAACCTCCTTTATAGGTTGCCTTCATCACAATACTTTATCACAGCAATAGAAACATAACTAATGCAGCACATAAACAGACTTAAAGAAAGAAATCATCTGAAAATCTCAGTGGATGCAGGGAAGCCTTTAGTTGAAGTCCAACATCCCATCATGGTAAAAACCTTATTAATGTAAACATATCTCAACATACCAAAGGCTATATTCAATAAAACTACAGCCCCAAAATATTGTGAATGATAAAAAAATACTTAAGCCTTTCTATTAAGGTCAGGAGTGACAAAAGCTTGTTCGTTTTTGCCATCATCCTCAATATAACCTGTGTTGTCTTCGAACAATTAGATGAGAGAAGAAAATGAAATGGATACATATAAGAGGTGCAAGTCAAACTTCCTCTGTCAACAGATGATATGATTTTATGCATTAGAAATACTAAAGATTACCAAAGATCTTTTAGAACCCACAAAAGCTTTCAGCAAAGTTGTAATATACAAAATAAACATACAAAAGCAGGAGTTCTCTTCTGTAACAATCAAAAACAATCTGAAAGCAAAATCAGATATACAATCCTATGCACAGCAGCCTTACAAACAAGACATAAGCCTGTATTAATTACTTTTCTTGTTGCTATCATGGCATACACTGATGTAAGAAACTTGATGGAGAAAAGGTTTATTTTGCCTTAGAATGTAAGGATACACTCTATCACAGTGGGAGAAATCATGTCAGCAGAAGCTTTGGGAGGTATCCAGTCACATTGTGTCTGCAATCAAGAAACCAAAAGTGATGATTCCTACAGCTTGCTTTCTCCTTGTCATTCAGTTCATGATCTCAGTACATGGAGTGGTGCTATCCACAATTAAGAAAACTCTTTCCACCATAATTAACCTAATTTAGAAAATCCTTCTTAGAGGCTTGGCTCAAATGCAGTTCTAGATCCTGTCAAATTGACAATCAAATTAACCTTAACAGATCCTATTCAAAAAGTAAAAGCTTCCATACAATTAAAATTGTATACATCAAAGAAAGTAATCCAAGAAGAAACTAGAAAACTCGAAGCATTCCCATATTTATAGATGGTCAGAGATTGTATAATAGTTCTGGTTCTGAAATTAACCTATACAGTCAAAGCAATCCCCATCAAAATCCCAGTAACATTTTTTCACAGGACTAGAAAAACAATTTCAGGTACACATGGAAGCAAAAAATGTGATGAATAAATAAAGACATGTTGAACAAAAAGAATAATGCTGGGGGAAGTCAAACCATGCCTGATTCTAAACATAGCACAGAGCCATAGGGGGAAAAGTGCATAAAACTGGCACAAAATCAGACCTATAGATCAATGGAGTAAAACAGTGAACCCAGAAATAGCCACAACAGAGGCATAGTCACAACCACGCAAGTTCTGGCAAGGGCGCCAAAAAACATACAAAGGGAAAAAAACCTTTTTCAAATGGCTCTTTAAAAAGCTTGATACATAGACAAATGAAACTGATTCCTTGCTCTTAGATATATGCAAATATTCAAAGCAGTTCAAAGGCTTATATGTAAAACTTGAAACTCAAAGAATGAAGGAAAAACTCTTCAAGATATAATGCACTGAAGCATGAATCTGTTTAGTCTTAACAATAAAAACCCAGATATCAGGGTGAAAGTTGAAAGATCAGAGAAATAGAGCAGCAGTCACTAGACCTTTTACTTCTACTAAATCTCAGACCAAATAGGGCATCCTGTCTTTACAAATCCTCAGACTGAACAGGGCCTAGATCCTGTCTCCACCTACCTTATACTCCTGTCTCCACCTCCAGATTATGGGATTAAAGACATGGGCCCCCAATGTGCTAGAATCAAAGGCACGATCCTCCCTAGTGCTGGGATTAAAGGCATGCACTACTAAGACCTAGCTCTGTTTCTCTTTTAGACTGGTTCAGCCTCATGTATCCCAGGATGGCCTTGAACTCCTTTCTGGTCTCTCTGCTTCCTCCTCCAAAGTGCTGGTGTGTGCCACCACTGTCTGGCCTTTGTGTTTAACTAGTGGCTAGCTCTGCCCTCTAATCTCCAGGCAAGCTTTATTTGTCAGAACACAAGCAAAATATCATACCACAATGCATTGGCATGTTTTTATTTCTCCAATAACCAGAGACTACCTACCAAAATCACCAATACCACGTATGAGAAGGCCTCTTTGGAGTTGTTGGTGGGGCTGTCCAAGGATGCCTATTGCTCTTTCCCTTGGTTGCTAACCCCCGAATGTGGAAATAAAGTCCTAATTGCTGAAGATACCATGGGCTTCAGAAACAGAGCCTACAAATGACTATGCTGGAACTGGCTTGAGTGCATCCTCCTGGAAAAGCAGCTTTCATGGTAACAGGTTGCAGGAATTTGTATGGATACATAATCAAGACAGTCAGAGGGAAGGAAGAGGACTAGTTCCAGGGAGGGAAGGGTTAACAGGGGTGGTGAGGGTCAAGGGAGCATGTGAATTAATATATCTTGATGAAGCCTATTCCTATATACAATGAACATACTGCAGTAAGAAATTTATAAAACAAAATACAATATGAAATATCAAACTTTTTTCCTTGCTGATTAATTTTCCACCTTATCCTTGCACAAACCAGATAAACTTTATAAGACTGTGCAACCTTGGTCAGCTTAGTATCCCTGCTTGCTAACAACTCCAAGGAGGCTTGATATGGGAGAAAATATGACCTTTAATTGTTCAACTGAGGCGTGAGGATTTGTTATACACGTTAGTGCTGTATTTTATCCACTTGCAGTTTCTATAGGGAATTAAACTAGAGCATAATGAGCACATATCCAAGTTTTGACATCTGAACAACATCAAAGCTGTCATCCAGGTATGCATCTTACACATTGTTAAATGTTATACTGTTTACTGTTAATGAGAAAAGAATCATTTAAAATTGAAAACTACTCGATCATTTAAGCAACTCTCTACAGTGCTGGAACCCACCAGGAAATACTACCTTACTCAGAGACCACTGGGCCTATATTTAATCACTTCTATATTCTTTTGAGGAAATTCTAATCCTTCCTTCAAATTTCAGAGTTTTAAATACTGGAAAGCCAAAAAAAAAAAAATCATGCTGCCAAGACTTCTAAACCTGCTTCTGCACCACCTGCAGCCATTTCTCTATGACAAGCATTGCAAACACTTTATTATAGTATTTACATTGCTCATTAGTCTTCATTGTCTGTTCCTCATACAGAATTGCATCAATAGCAAATGTCACTCTCCTGCATTGTAACGGGGGGATGGGGGTTTTGATCCAAATTCTATAAATATGCTAAAACTGTCCAAGTTTAGAATTAGTTTTTGATCCAAGATTAGGTACAATGTGCAAACTTGTTCACCTCAGTGATAAGCTGCTTCTTAACCACTGAAATAAAATCTGAATCCACATTCACACACTTGTCCTGACATTTAGGCAACATTTTTTTTTTCTGAGAACAGGTGTCAGTATGTTTATCCACAGTTCTACAGATTTGGCAAGCTTGGGTAATAGCAGTATTCCCATTATGTGAATGAAATGCACAGAATTCGCCTTGCCTATCCTTCAAACATAAAATATATGAAAGTAGGTTGTGAAACATGTCATAAAAGTGAGATATTTTCTATTTATTGCAAATGTACACACAAACATTAGTCATAATAACTAAATCTACAAGTGTTCAAGTTAAACAGATTTTTAAATTAAAAATCTCCCATTTACTGTCTCCAGTTTTGAACAATTTTGACCTTTGTAACTTTCAATCATATTGCCTAAAAATATATTGTTAACACTTAATTTATGTATTTGGGGAAAATCAAATGAGATGATCTGTTTGTCATGGATAATGGCTCATAGTAAGTAGCTTCTAAGAGATATCTTCAATTTTCATTCTTGAGAAATGATCTAATCAAAGGTAAATTCAAAACTTTATTTCCTGTCCTATATAACAAACTTTGGTGGACAATTCCAATTTAAAATTAAATTACATTAAAAACTAAACACAAACAATGCTTTGTGCTATTGCTTCATTTTCTTGGAATACCAGCTGTTATTCTACATTTTTAGATAAAAATTCATAATTCTTTAATACTGCAAACTATAATACTATAAAATTCTTATAGAATAATAACTCTGTGTTTGCCATTGTCTTATGTGATTTATGCCCTTCCAGGCATGCCCTAACTCTATTCAGAAGCTACATGCACCCAAA
>CABHPP010084764.1:0-10299 GCA_902168425.1 Peromyscus attwateri | reverse complement strand
TGATCCATAACTGATTTCTCTGCCTGCCAACCAGGAAGAAGCACAGTTCTAGAAATGAAAATAAGGAGATTTAAAAAAAGAAAAAAACATAGCCAGGAGAATAGAGAAATACTTCCTTGCAAAATATGCCCTACCCCAATTTTCTCTAAAACAAACAGGAGCATCCTAGATGGTGTAGTAGTGAATGCTTGGACCTTCGAGACCCACGTGGAAATTTTCCTTGAATTGGGTATCAGTTCCCAGAGTGCAGTCTTACCAGTGAGGAGGAGGAGGGAAGCAAAACAGAGTAAGCAAGCGAAAGCATGACACAACCATGACAGGAAAGAAGTGCAACAGATTGAAGAACAGGAGTACACATGGCCTTTCAAAGGCTTTCCTCACTTTCATGCCAAAGAGAAGGTAAACTCTGACACTCGGTCACTTAAAAGCAAAAACAGTCCAGGGGCCTTGGTGGGGTTTTTGGTTTGATCTGGATTCGATAGATTATCTCTTTTGCCTTCTTTACTGAAGTTCCTAAAGCCTCACCAAAGTATTAAGACAAACTAAGCCGTTTAAGCGGGGATATCTACAAAAGGAAGAACCTGCCATTGGGTTGAGCCATACAACCAGGTCTAGCCAGAAAGTTGTGAACAAAAATGATTTGTGGTAATTCCAAACAGCAGCCCTGCTGTTCAGACCCTCCCCAACTCTTGTCTGCCACAGTGAACAGCTCTGTATCCTTTAGGTGCCACCCAGGACCCAGACTGGAGGGAACTGCTTAAAGTCAATCTCAGCAGACAGCCACATAAACAGTAAAGGAGCTTAAGCCGCTGACACTGGGAAGACTAGATGCTCTGGCATCACCTTCCCTGGCCTGACATACATTTGTTTCCATCTTTAATGCTTCCCACCCCAACTCAAGCTAAGCATGCTGCCAGAGGCACAATTTCCACACTGTCATTGCAGCAAGCATGGCATCTGCTTCCAGATGGTCTGCTTCAAATTCTGCCTTTCTACTCACTAGTCTGCACTTTGGGAAAAGATATGTAACTCCTGTGAGCCTTATGCCCCTTATTTGTAGAAAGAAGAGAGTAAATATCTCAGAGGGGTAAATATGCAGGCAAATGAAATGATCTGGAATGCTTGGCACTGTACCAGCCACACAGCAAATGATAAGCAAAAGTTTGCATTTGGCATTCATGTAAATTTTAATTTTAGCAAAAGGAGGGGAGTGCTAAGTCACTCTTTTCCTTCCAAAGCCAGCTTTTCCTCTGCCTTCTGTATGTGGCCTTCAAAGCATTTGCATGCACTGCTCCACAGCAAGGCAGCTCCTTTCCTCCAAACTGATTGTTTCTCTTTAACTTCCATCCTCCATCCTGACCAAAACACCAAAGAGAATGCTGTGGTCTTCACCAGGAAGTTTTTTCTTGCCCTTTGAACCCTATCATTTACTCTTGGAACACTCACTCGACCTCGTCTAGTTGCATTTGAAGCAGAAGAGGACTTTGCCCAGATCTTAGTCATTTCCTCCCATCAAACAAGTCAATAAAGGAAGAATAGGATGTATGGCTGCTCCCCAGGGACCAGAGAAGGAAGACAGGGATTCTGCCTTGATGCTACCCCACACACATACTTTAATCACCTAACACAAAATTCAGTGCTACAAATAGTAGTGGAAGCTTCTATTTCCAAATTTTCTATCATGACAACATCCTTGAATTAGCATCTTTATATTGCTTTTCCTTGATGAATTGCTGATAGCCAGCAGAAAGAACTTCCCACTAAGCCTTATTCAAACAAACAAGTACATCAATAAAGCTTTCTACTTACAACAATAATAAACTACTCTTACTTGTTTTCAACAATTTTAATTAAACACAATTAACTCTAGTTTGTTTTGGCAACCTATTAATGTCACAATTGAAAATAAATAGACTCATGAAAAGATTATAATTAATAAATCCTTTACACTACTGTAAAATTACTCAGCTGCTCTGCTTGCCAGAAATCCTTAACAGCATTTGTGAAGTATGTTAATGAGGACAGTAAAAGGGAAATAATAAAGCTCCAGGAAGAACTCAGGAAGGCTTGATAATGCCTTTGACCCCTTCAGTACACATCTGATGACTGTTGGATACAGTTAGTAAGAGACTCTGAGACATTAATTGCAAATTTATCATCATTTTAAAATAGCTTTAATCTATGGTTTTGCCTATTCAGGATATTCTCTCATGATAGCCCAAATTCCCTAAGCTCTTAAAACATGAGAAACCGATCACTGATACCTCTTTTTTTTATTTTTTCTCTCTGCCAAGGTTCAGAATTTTAGATAGCATACAACTTAGGCACTTAAATTTTTTGAAACAGGGTTTCACATAGCCTATGTTGTCCTCAACCTCACTCTGTAGGAAAGGATAACCTTGAATTTGTGGTTGTGCTGCTTTCATCTCCTAAGGTCAAGGGCAATAGACATTCATTTATCACATGCCATTTATGCTGGGATCATGCAGGGTTTTGTGTATATTAGACAAACACTTTACCAATGGAACCACAACCATGATCAAAGTAATTCTTGTGTGTAGTATAAAATGTATGCTAATTTATGTGTGTGTTTGGGTATAAGTGCATTGTGGACATGTATATGTGGAGGTCAGAGGTCATTGTCAAAGGTCTATTCTATTGTGTCCACCTTATCTTTCCTGTGGTGGTATTGTATTCCCCAAAATATTGTATACCTTAATAAACTTATCTGGAGTCAGAGACAGAACAGCCACAATATTAAACAGAGGTTAGGCAGTGGTAGCACACACCTTTAATCCTAGCATTCCAGAGACAGAAATCCATGTGTTCAAGGATACACCCAAGCATGGTGACCCACGCCTTTAATCCCAGGGAATGGTGGTAGAAAACAGAAAGGTATATAAGGCGTGAGGACCAGAAACTAGAAGCATTTGGCCTGGTTAAGCATTTGGCCTGGAGAAGCATTTTGGGCTGGTTAAGCATTCAGGCTTCTAGCAGCAATTCAGCTGAGAGTCATTCGGATATGAGGACATAGAGGCTTCCAGTCTGAGGAAGCAAGACCAGCTGAGGATCCAGCGAGGTGAGATAGCTGTGGCTTGTTTTATTTCTCTGACCTTCCAGCATTTACCCCAATACCTGGCTCAGGTTTGATTTTTATTAATAAGACTTTTAAGATTCATGCTACACTTTCCAAACAGGGTCTCTTGATGAACCAACTGCTCATGAACTGTCTGACCAGTGAGCTCTGGGGACTTGCCTTTCTCTGCCTTCACAGTACTGGGAGTATAGATGCTCACAACCATGCCCTGCTTTTTTACATGGGTTCTAAGCATCCTGAGTCAGGTCTGCAACATGCTTGTATGGCAGGTATTTTATCAACTGAACCATCTCCCCAGCCCCAGCTTGGGCAAGTCTTAATATGCAAAGGTAACATTTTATACTCAGAAAATTGTGAGAGTATAACTTCAAAACACAAATGGCAGGCTAAGATGAATCCCATGGACATTTAGATAGCACTGTGTTTATCAGTATATTTATGAGTATCTTCCTTCAGTAGTTGGGCTCTGTGACAAAAAGGCGATAGATTATCCTAGGAACAGCACGATCAAAAGAAAGGGGCTCAGAGATAGAGTACAGGCTTAGCATTGGCAAATCTTTGATCTCAATCCCCAGTGCCTCTGAGATAATTAAAGTTAATAAAAAGCCAAGCCACACAAGGAAGCGTGGATACATGATATAAGATTTCATATGACTAGTATCTGTTTTAGTATGATTATAATAGAGTTGGGTTATCTTCTGAGAGTAGCAACAGTATTAACTTTCAGAGTACTTCCCTTTGATAGATTATTAATTAACTAAACTTCCCTCGGGTGGCACCACACAGGCACTACCAAACTTAACTAGAGCACTTTCCTAAGTAATTACATATACAGTATATTGTTAGGAGAAGGACACTAGAAATATTGAACTGTTCATATTGACTTAGAACTCATGGCTAACTATTGAGTATTGTAAAGGAGAGATTAACCATAAAACCTCTATTATTTGTTGGGCTGAATACATGGATTTTATTGTTAGGAGACTCAAATATGACTGTGATTAATTAAGGCCAAGTTATAAAAATTATATGTGCATCTTCATTACATGATGAAATATTAAGTGCATTGATGCTATTATCAAGTATTCCATCTACCTCATTTTTTTCTGACAGTCACATAGTTATCTAATAGTATAATAAGATACCACATGCTGAGCACCTATTTTGGAGAAGATATACAACACACATTTTCAATATTTCCTGCTCACACCTGAAAGCTGGGATTTTATAAATAGGGGTTCCCCATTCAATGGATGAAACAGGAAGAATTACTTATCTTACTTATCTGTACTTAGAGCCAATAAGTATAATAATAATAGAAGCATGGTGTGAACTTCTGGTTTGTTTAGTATGCCATGCTGTTCTACCACACCCCACTCCTTGAACCAAAAATAATTAACAGGGTGAAGTCAAGACATACAAAATAAAATCAGCTCTCTAAATCCCAAAGATACAGGATGATGCTTCACTCATGCTTAACCTATTCTGGGATCTATTCTAAGCACTAAATATGAATCAGCTTTTTTGATCATTTAAATCGTTATTTTTATTTTTTTAATTTGTTTAATATGTCTAGGTATTTTGCCTATATGTATGTGCCATTTATGTTCATGTAGTATGTTCAGAGGCCAGAAGAGGGCATTGATCCCTTGGAATTGGAGTTATAGATGTTTGTGAACCTCCCTGTGGGCTCTGGGAATAGAACCCAGCAAATAATCTTAACTGTTGGGCCATCTCTCCAGTGCCCAAATAATTAATTTTAAATGAATACTATGGCTCACACTGAAAGGACATATGATGTACATTAAAGAACAGTCTAAACCAGAAAGAGCCAATGCTCTTTTGTAGCTAAATAGGCAAGTCTATGATGCAACACATGGTATGTAGTAGCAGCTGGGTGATGACTGTTCTGGGGGCAGTTGTTGTGGTTGTCTTTAAAATCATTGCTGACATATTTAGTTATTCAGTGATTCTGAGATAGAACCTTGATTCAATGTAAAACTTTCTGTAATTGGTTAATGATGCCTGCAATGATATTTCCAGAGTAAGAATGAGCTGGTTGTCTGTCAAAAGTGTGCCATCACTGGTCATGGGGATATTTTTAGAGCAGAGGAAGATATCTATTTGATGATTACAGGGATAGGAAAGGAAGATTTCTTGTCTGATTCTACAAGCAATTTCTACCTACCATGTTACTGGGCTGTGGGCTTTGCATGTTTTATTTGAAAGTCAGAAAATTCAATATTTTAGCAAAAAGACGCTGCTGCAAATGATCAAATCACTTGCCGGAAAGGTCAGTCCACTTTACAATATTCTAAATAATTTATAAAGTCTCAACATGATAAATGCCAAAAAAAATATGGTATCACAAAAGTTAGATTGTAGTTTTCAAGAATTCTTTCCAAGTGTGAATGATTTACAACTTCATTTTGAATATTACAGAAAAAGTCTCCATTTAAGATGATTTCTCCTCTGCTGCTGCTTCTCTATGTGTAATAAAGAAAGGTCTCCAGAGTCTGCTGGTAAACAATATCCCTGGAAAAAAGTACCTGCAGATGAGTTGCTGTTCATCCAGCAAAGAAAGAACAGGATGCATGTGCCCCAATTTGCTCAGCAAAATAGAGACAAATGCATTCCTCAGCCATGTCATCAAAAGTACTTCCTGATAGAGACTAAGAAAAGCTCTCAAGAAGCAAGGTACTTAGCTAAAATAAAACAATGGTCCTTGCACAGGAATTTGTTCTCTAATTTCAATTGGTTGAGAATAACTTGCTGGTATTCCTAGCATTATGTGGCTGTGATGAAAGCATGGCTTGACCAAGAGACCTTGCATAACCTAAGTTTTCTTCACACAGTTAGCATGATTCCCCACATTTTGCTGTGTGGAACAATGAGGATAACACTAGCTGACACGTAGGGTTGTGTTGCAGGTAAAATGTGGTGGAGAAAGGACCATGTCACATTGGACTCTGTGCACGGTAAATGGAGGTACCACTCAGACACTGGAAATAATCTCCAGTTTGTCATCCTATGCCACGTCTCAAGCTATAGGAACTCAATCAAATCAATGGATTTATTATTCTAGGTTTTCTTCATAAAATGAAATGATGTTCTACCTCACAAGATTGTGAGGACTAATGTTTAGGCTCATTTTCTCATTCATTCATCAGCAAGTATTCAGTTGACCTTGCTATGTGTAAACACAGTCTGTAGCATGACCAGCATTTGCTACCTCCCAGAATGTATGAACTTATGTTAAGTGAACATTACTTTTAAAAAAAAAAGTCATCTCTATTATAACAGGAAAAACACAATTCACTGCACCCAGTAAATGGCTAGAAAACATTTGAGGAGTATCGTGTATTAAATGTACTGTATGTTAAAAATGAAATTGAGAGGGGAAGTTTTAGGGATAGAGTATGAATAGTCTATTATAGGTAAAATGAAAATAGATAGGAATTTTAGGGACAGAAAGGTTTAAGTTGGAGTAGGCGTGAGGGATGGGGACAAGAAAGGGAGCTAACCAAAATGAAGGATGTATGAAAAAGTCATATAGACATTTACTATATTGAAACCCAATTAAAAATGTAACTGGAGGAGATAGTAGAACATATGCCATATGGAAGCATAAGGAAGGAATACTGAGTGCTGAAAATAAGTGACTATCCAAGCCTAGCCCTAAATAGGACATCTATGTTATTCCCCCTGCCCCAAGCTTCAGGGAACATCAAGGACAAGAGTGTAGAATGTGATCACTTACTGATCTTGTAGGCCTGATGAAGGACTGGAGATTGGCAACTCACCAAGCCCTGAATTTACTCCATCTTCTCAATAATTCTGGAAGCAGCTGTCAAAAATACTGCCCTACAAATGTTCACCCAGTGACCTCAATTCTGGAGTACCATTTTGCATTCTTGGCAGGTGAAGAGATGTAACGAGCAACCAAACCATTTCCATTTGGTGTAACTGTATCTTGGAAGCTTCCAAACACAGCATTCCTCTGCCCTTTATCATTTTGTTTCATAAAAGGGGATTGATTGGCTGCTTGATTGATTGGGTTTTCATTATGGCAGTTATTGTTTCTAATTTAAACTTCTATGAACACTAATCTCTAGTCACACAATTGTCTTGACAAAAGCAGTCTTCAAACTTCTCTAACCATAGCTTGGTGAAGAAGAGAAATATCCAGTGCCCACCTATTTCAACTTAATAATGGAAAGAGTCCTAAGAGATAAAATCTTGGAAAGAAGCCTGTATGAAATGCCGTTTCTATACAAATAGTAAGTGTCACTATACAAATAATACATGCACAAAGAGTGATGAGATGTACAAGTTTTACCAATTAGAATCGAAATTATCACATATACCCCTTCTGTCTCTGGGGCCTGTTATAATCTGGGCTATCCTCAGTCTTGCTAAGTGACTTGGGATGATCTTGAGCATCTAACCCTTTGCCTCTATCTCCTGAGGGCTGAGGTTACATACAGGTATGTACCACCACACCTGGTTTATTCGGTACTGGGGATCAAACCCAGGGCTTCATCTCTGCTAGGCAAGCATTCTACCAGCTCAACTCAGATCAACCATAATTCAGGTTTGGCTTAATGGCTAGTATTCTACAGCAATTTAAAGTACAAAAGAAACAAATATGCATCATTCATACTATAGGGTTAACCAAATAACCCACAATAAACTCACTGATAATGAGAAAACTAAACCAACAGCGATTTATAATTAAAAAGCAAGACCACAGCAATTGAAAATCGCTAACAACTAAAACAACTCTCACGATACACTGATAACAAATTGTCTTTTCTCAAATGGGATGAATTATAATTATCTGCATGCAGGAACTCCACCGTGTTTTCTAAGAGCTGGCAGCCAGGTTTCCTACGAGGACACTAAATTAAGAATGCTCAGGAACCTCAGTCATATGTCATCTGCAGAAGAATGATGACATAGGTGTCTTTCTAATAAGTTACCTCTATTCTTGCATGAAATAAATGCCCATGCTTAAAGAACAACAACGAAAAAGAAATAATGTTGGCTTTCAAGATATATTTATGACATACTAGTGGGTTGCAAACTAGATTCTGAGAACTTTAATAAAATATTAAATTAAGAGTTTTATGTGGGCATCATAGTACTTCTGGATGCTTCTCCCATTTTATTACATTTACCGATTGCCATTTCTTCCAAGCCTTAATTTAAAAGAAAATTAATGGATTTTTTTTAGCTGAGATTCAAATGAGACCTCTGATTAGAACAATGGCCTCATTATATAAAAACTCTCAGCTGACTGGAGCCCCTGTAATAACAATTCCAGCACATGTAAAAGCACAGAGTCAAGTGTTTGTGCCTGTTGGGCAAAACTCAGAGCATGGCTCAAGTGCGCACACAATTTTAAACCAAACCAAGACAGATGTGCCTATAACACCCCCCTTAGTAACTATTGACCTTGTCTCTCTTGACTCATCTTGCATAAATATATTTGATAAATTCATTAAGAATCAAAAAATGTTGGAGCTGGAGATAATCTTGTCTGGCAGTCTTCAGGAAGGATGTCACTCTTAGTCAAGATTTGTTGTGCCCACCTGATATTCACAGGATAAGGAAAGTACACATAAACGTTAAGATTGAGGATCACTTTCAAATGTCAGATAATCTCACACTGGGCTGGGCTCAGAGGCAGCTCTGAACAAGCTCATTCCTCAAGATGTGTGTCTATTCTCTGGTTATCTCAGCTGCTGGCACCTCCTAATGCCCTCCCCCCACGTATTTCAATCATTTCTGTTACCATGGGGGATTTTGTCTTTCTCACCTATGAATTGTCCATAATGTTTAATTAGTTTCAGCCAATGACTCTTTGAAAGAGGTAATTTTGCAATGAATCTTTCCATATGGAATTGATAACATGAACAAAACAGTTCTTGAGGCAGTTTAAAGATTCATTATCTAACAACATACATCGCTATTTATGGAATATATAAATTGCCTTCTTGGAGTGTGAACAGTGTTCATTCATTCCTTCCAACATTGCCACTGGAACCTTAGTAAATGACAGCTTAGGAGAGATTCTACAAGCTCAGCCTCTGACTCCTACTCTATGGTCATCTCTCCTCACTGAATTGGATCATTTCTTAAAAAGCTAATGTAGTCTTTTCTACCAGTATGTAAGTGTTAGGATATACAAAGATCTTGTTTAGATAAAGCCTAGTTGACCAGCAAATATTTATTGAACCATTATTCAATAGGAAGCTTGGACTGCTGACCCTAATTTAGGATGTGTGGTTAATTATTACTAGAGCATGGTAATGCTTTCTTTTGATTTAGGTGCTTTATTGGAATCTAGGAGCTGGAATTCTAAAACATGTGCAACTCAGTCTGTCCACTCTTCATCTGCAGAACTGAGAAACATGACAATCCCTCTGGATATGTATACTCAGATGGCTTTGATTTAGGCTTGAGTGGGATGGAGCATCCTAAAAGAGAATGTCTAGTCAGGATGTAGTAAAAGTAAACATTGGTGATATCATGAGAACAGTGACCATACCAGAGGGCATCAGGGTCTTTTGCTCTTTAGGACACAGGATAAGACTTGGTTTGATGTCTTTCCTACATGAAGGAAGGAAGTCTTTAATCAACAGACAGACCCCTCAGTATTCAATCCAACTTCCTGAGAGGAAAACTTCAGGATAATACCATTTCTGTCTTCATTCCAGAGACTATTATTACATAACAGCAGGAAGGAGAAAGAAAGAGCGGGCTAAGAGAGTTCCCTGTGTACTTTAAGGTCATTATTTTTGTGGGATTCAATTAGTTTATACAACTTGTTAACAAAATAATTCATCTTTTCTTTACCCCCAAAGAAGGGGGAAATTGTCTGTCTGCTGCTCTCTTTGCTACAAAGCTGAAGTGAATTTTTCTCTCAAAATCAAAAGATTTATACAGTGAAAGGCCTTTCTCTGTCTGTTAAGGGGTGTTTTTTCTTTGGCTCCCCAAGCTCATCCCTATGAGAATTTTTCAAACACAAAAAGGGAAAAGAAAGCCCATTGTTGAACATAAAAATTCTTAGGCATTTAATATATGACTACATTTATAAGTGTAATATCTATATATTCTACATTTATAAGTACATTGTAAAGCAGTAGTTCTTCAGATTATTTTGCTTACTAAAATAGCTGTAAAATATCAAACAGTTA
>CABHPP010084748.1:0-10312 GCA_902168425.1 Peromyscus attwateri | reverse complement strand
GGAGGAGGAGGAGGAGGAGGAGGAGAAGAAGAAGAAGAAGAAGAAGAAGAAGAAGAAGAAGAAGAAGAAGAAGAAGAAGAAGAAGAAGAAGAAGAAGAAGAAGAAACCTTTAGTCTAAAAAGGAAGTGTAAAGCCAGACCTAATTGTACAAGCCTTGTAAGCCCAGCACTCAGGAAGCTGAGGCAGCAGAATCATGAATTCTAGAGTAGACTGAGTGACATAGTGAAACCCTGTATTAAAAAGAAGAGAGAGAGAGAGAACATAAAATCTGAGAAAGTGAAAATTTTAAACCAAGTCTGCTATGAATTAATGGTGTCTTAAACAACAACAAAAGCCAGATGTTATTGTGTTCCTAGATTTGTTTCTTCAAGTAACATAAATTAAAACTGGCACTGTGTTTAACTATAAAAAGAAGGAAAATAAGATAAACAATATTGTCAGGCTATCCTAACGGCTGCCCAGTAGACATATTGTGTTGACCTTCTTTCCCAGGATGGAATTGGCTGGCTTGTGTCATCATTTCAGCCTCATTAGAATTTCTCCAAAGCAGCTAAGTGAATTTTCTGACCATTTTGGACCATTTGAAGTATTATAAACTGGCATCATGCATTTGGTATGAGGTCCCCTTTGCTGTTCTAAAAATATGCTTTTTAAATTCTTTTTAAAGGATATTTCTTGTTGCTTCTGTTATCCAGGAAATTACCTGAAATGGTTGCAAATTGTTTTGAAATAATCTGAATTCAGCCTTTCCCCAAAAACAATATGTGTATAGTTTTCTAGCCACTCTCAGACAAGCAGGGACCTGTACTGTCACCCTGTCCCACCAGGGGAAGACACATCCTTAGATGCTAACAACAGTTTGACTCTGCTCTTGTCTGGCTGGCTGTCTCTTCGGGCTTTCTAGGGAATCACATGAAAGAATTCAATAGGTAGACTTGGAAATTCAGAAACAGGAAAATTAAATTCCTAGGATAGTTGAGAATATCTCATTCACAAGGCGCCTGCCCGCAGAAGCTCAGGGACATGTAATGTGACCTTCAAAGGAAGCCGGTTTGCTGTATTAGCTCTGCTTAGCTGACCATGAATACTAATTGCAGGAAGAATTAACTGGACCCAGTACCTGAGGGCAGAAGAGCACAAAGTATCTGGGGATGACCAACAATGGGCAGGGTAGAAATGAGCATCCATACCCCTATTCAGTTCTACCGGAGCTGTGGCAAACCCCAAATTACAATAAAGTCGATACGGGCTTCTTCCCCCTGGAGACCAGAAGGTAGAAGACAAATGGTTGCCCTGAGATTCGGATTCGGGGGCAAAAATGACATCATGGCTTTATTCTAGTAATCTTACACAAACCTGTGTCTTTTCTCTGTCCCAAGTGCTTCGATCCCTCGGGCTCCGGAAGTTTCTTATTTAAGCACCTGCCTTTGAATTCTTCCAGCAGTGGAACATGCTGTCTGGTGGGAAGAGAGCTTTGAGGCAAAGGATGGGCCCCAATCTGAATTTCTGCTCAGCAGTTGACTAACTGTGTGACTTTAAGTAACCAAAGGTCTCTGGGCCTCATTTTCCCAATCTGCAAAATGGAGATAATGATGAACAGGACATAAAATGTGAAAGATAAAAATGAGGCTTTTAGGGAATTGCTCAGAGCTGCCAAAGTGGGAAGAAAACAGCAGTGTGCTCCAATCAGCTCCTGCAGACCAGTCCAAAGAGCCAATTATTAAACTGTCTGACGTTCTCGTCTGAAATCGTCAACGTGAGCATGAAAACCAGCTTGCTGGGGTATGGCTCTGGTACAGTGCCTACCTCACATATGAGAAGCCCTGGGCTTGATATTCAGCACAGAAAATGATTGATTGATTTAATACAGATACATACATATATATATATATATACAAACTTTAATTATGTTAATTAAGCTAAGGTAGCAGGCTGGGATTATGGCTTCGCTGGTAGAGGGTTTGCCTAGTATGCATGAAATCCTGGGTTCAAGTCCTGGCACCACACAAACTGAGCATGGCTATGCTCACCTATAATCATAACTCAGGAGGCAGAGGCAAGAGAATCAGAAGTTCAAGGTCATCCTTTACCTTGTAGTGAGTTCGAGGCCCACTTGGGCTACATGAGACCCTGACTCAATTTAAAATATAAAAACGAACAAACAAACAAACAACTCAGCTACTGGAAGTCCTTATCTCCTAATAACAAGCCCACTCTGCTATGATCTATGGTTTGGGGGTTTTTCACACTTCCACTCACTCAAGGTGGGAACAATGTTCCGGGGTCCCCTACGTCTCTTCTCACCTCTAGCTTCGTGGTGGCGACTTTGAAGCAACTTTGGACGATCTCCAAGCTGTCATTTTTCTACCCTGAAAACTGCTGAGCACTGGACATGAGGGTTTTCTTCCTTCGGAGAACAGGAGTGTTCAACATGGACTAGAATGTGGGTCAGGAAGCTTCCAGGTACGGACAAACAAATAAGGCTAGTTAGTCCTAAGAGGAGCAGAAGTAGGAGAGGCTAGCCGGCTGCCAGCTTCTACTCCAGAACCTGAGTGGATTCCTCCCCAGAGGTCTGTCTACCTGCTTTCCTCTTGCCTTCCTTCTGAGTCCTTAACTGAATTCCTTTGTTAGGTTTAAACTAACTCAAGTTGGTGTCTGTATCCCAGTCTGAGCCAATGAACAAGACACAAAATCAATGTGAACATGGCTTACCCTCCTGGAGGCCATTTTCATCCCCTCTTAACTAAGCATGGTAATAAATCCCTAATAACTAGTCCTCCGCCGTTGCTCTGATCTCTGCATAACATATGATGTATCCTGGAGACATTACTCATGTTTCTCCTCATCACTGAGAACAATGGCGGTACTGGCTGGATCCCACAGGCGCCTTTGGTTCCCAGCAGCACTCACCTGGTGTTGCTCCAGCTGAGGTATATGTAACTACTCCAGACTGTACATTAATTACTGTGACACCATACCAATGATCCAATTAGGCCTTAACTGTTTAGTTAAGAGAAAGCTCTGTTCATCAAAGAAGATGGGGTGACTGGTCGCAAATCAGGACATTTGTCCTCATAGGTGAACGAGTGATCCAGTTTGCTCTTTATACTTCGGGTAGGCTGACAGGCTACTCAATCTTCCAAGAAAATCAGAATGTTGTAATTTTCCATTTCCTCCCCAATAAAATGGAACTCCATCTGCTTACATGTTTCCCCCTCCTCCACCCTAGCTTCCTCCATGCCTGTCTTTACTAACTTTATTTTCCTTTTAATAATGGTTTCGGCATATAACAGGCTACAGCCTCTTCCGACGTCTATGGGTTCTGTGATGCTGAGGTAGCCAGTCCTGCCTAAATGGAAAAGGGCAGGGAACAATGGGCACACACACAGACATACACACCTGTTCTTCTCCCTGAGGACCACAGGTGCCAAGGCTGGGTGGGCATCCACGGGGGAAAGCAGACTAGAATCTTAACAACATATGAAGATTATGCGGTGTTTTTAAAATGCATCGCTGACTTTCACACACAGCCATAAGCTCCTACTGTTAGCTCCCATTTCTAAGGTACGGGGGGAAATCCAAGAAATTGCTAAGATGTATGTCTCAGAGCAACCATCCAGATTCCAGTTCAACTTTCCATCTCACCAAAATCCTGATATATCTAAAAACCTCACTTGCATTAGAGTTTGAAAAACCAGTTATTTGAAATGTTGTTTGATTATCTTAAGAATCTAAAAATAGCTCACTCAGCATGCAAGTTGTACATAAAGATCTGGTTTTGCAGATGGCAGTCATTTCTCAAGAGTCATTATGGTGGCATGAGAAGCGAGTATTCTGGGCCAGAATTGGCTACATGACAAGTCTGAGTCCAACCTGGGCTACATGGCAAGCTTCTGTCTCTGGTAGGGATGGGGTAGGGAGAGCATATGCATGAGTCCTTGGGTAACCACAGTACCATAATTAAAGGTGTCTATTTCCTAACTCTCCCTTTAAGAATTGTTATCCCTCAAGCATGGTTTGGCACATCCAATGATAGTTTAGCATAAACGGTTTCTCTTTACAACCAGGGCTTGCAAACCACAGCCATGTTTTTGTGTGGCCTTTGAGCTCAGACTGATTTTTACATTTTTTAAAGTTTTTTTTAATACAAAGAACAATATTCCAGGACTTGTGCAAACTATATGAGATTCAAACTTTAGTGTTCATCACTAAAGTTTTAGCCAGTACTCATTCATTTATGTGTCCTGTATGGCTGTTTCACATATCAGTACAGTGCTGAATCATTGAGATATAGATACTGTATGCCTGCAAAGTCTAGAATACGTATTATCTTGCCCTTGTCATAAAATGTTTGCCAACCTGGGATGTGTGAGAACCGTCTCCAAAAATTAAGTAAGTAATAATAACAATCAGATGGACTTCAAACAGATGTTAAATAACTTTTCCCCCCAAGACAGGGTTTCTCTGTGTAGCCATGGCTGTCCTGGAACTCACTCTGTAGACCAGGCTAGCCTCAAAATGAGATCCACCTGCCTCTGCCTCCTGAGTGCTGGGATTAAAGGTGAGTGCCGCCACCACCTGACCTAAATAAATAACTTAATGATGTATTTCAAGGTCTTAGACAAGAATAAACAAAATTCAAAAATTAACATGTGGAAATAATTTTAAAAATCACCAGGCAAGAAATTAATTAAATGGAGACTAAATGAACAACACAAAACAATCAATGAAACAAAGAGCTGGTTTCAAAATGGTAAACAAAATTGACAGGTGATTGACTAATCAACAGAAATTCAAAAAGAAGAAAACAAGGAATTAAAGAGAAAGAAGACCTAAATAAATAAACTAAAGGTGAAAAGGAAATATTACAACAATTACCAATAAAACATAGGTTATTTGAAAACTTATAATTATGATTAAGTTGAAAAGCCAGGAAGAAATGACTAAATTTACAAATGCGTATGATCTCCCAAAACCAAACCAAAAGGACACAAACAATACTAGTAGATCTATTATCATCATAGGGATCAAAGCAGATCTCATCTCACCCCAGTCGGAATAACGACCATCAAAAACACAAACAGTGGTTCTGGGGAGTGCGCTCAGTGGGTAAGAACAGTTGCTGCTCTTCCAAACGACCCTGCTTTGATTCCCAGGACCCATGTAGCAGCTTACAACCATCTGTAATTCTGGTGCCAGGAGATCTGGTGACATACATACATACACACACACACACACACACACACACACACACACACATATATATACGTGTGTGTGTGTGTGTATATATATATATATATATATATATACACACATGTATACATGCAATAACAATTTGGCTTGTAAGAAAAGAAAACAGAGGCCGTGGATTTGAAGAAAGCAGGGAGGGGTATATGAGAGAGTTTGGGATAATCAGTGCTCAGAAAGCCAACAACAAATAGTCAGAGACTCCCAGGGAAGAGGCACAAGTTTCAAGACAGAAGCTGTTATAAGCGTTAAGGGACACAAGAGCTCAAATAGATATCGGACTTAGAATGCAATTCAGTGTTATAAGCAAAACATGAACCTGCTAACCGATCAGCAAGCATGAATCCACTATGTGCCAGGCTACATACTAGATACTGGATGGTGTCTTAGTGTTCCTATTGCCGTGATGAAACACCATGACCAAAACCAAGTTGAGGAGGAAAGGCTTTATTTCACTTACTCTCCTACATCATAGTCTATCATCGAAGGAAGTCAGGAGAGTAGAAGACTCAAGCAGGGCAAGGACCTGGAGGCAGGAGCTGATGCAGAGGCCATGGAGGAGGCTACTTATGGACTTGCTGTCCATGGTTTACTCAGCCTGCTTTCTTACAGAACCCAGGACCACCAGTCTGGGGGTGACACCACCCACAATAGGCTAGGTCCTCTCCCATCAATTGCTAATTAAGAACATACTCTGCAGCTGGATCTTACGGAGGCATTTCTCAATTGAGGTTCTCTCCTTTCACATAACTCCAGCTTTTGTCAAGTTGATGTTAAACTAGTCAGCACAGATAGACTCTTGACCAAGACAGAACCATCTGAGTCAGACTAGAGGCCAGAATCTAGTGGGGCAGAAGACAGCTGATTTAGAACTTACTACAGCAATGAAGAATAGAGAGCATTGTATAGGCATACCCCACCCAGACCTGAGAGTTCCGGATTGTCCAGCAGTACCCTAATATTTGGAGACGACAAGAGTTGGGAGGGTAGTGAACAGATGGTAGAATTGGAGACACATTTGGGGGCAGACAAAACATGTGGTCAGAGGTCAGGAAGAGGAGAGTTGGTATCTTCCAGGAGCTGCAGGAAGCTAGATGTGGACGGCGCAGATAGAATGCTAACCAAGACCTTCACTGAATGGCAGGGATGAGTTGGAGCTCTTGGCACACCTCCAGAGGCCTTGTCCATCCAGTCCTTGACCCATGTCCCCAAAGGCACGGTCACAAATGAACACGTGGCATTTCCATCTTGTCTCAGGATTGCAAGGGAGGCTTATTTACTCCCTCACTGTGGCAAGATGTGGTGACACTCAAGTCTCTCTCCGGGACTGACACCTCCTGGAGGTCAACGGTTGTCATTTGTCTGTTCATTGCTGTCTAGACCCCTAGTATAGAGTCCAGTGCCTGACACACAGTTGGCTCAATAATTGTAAAATAAAGAAAAGAAGCAAGCACACAGGACACCATTGGACTGCCTATGTATTTCACCTTTGTGGTCACCCATGACCCTCTTAGACCAAGAGCGCAGGATTCCTAAAAGCTCTTGGACCACCCTTGAAACGATCCCTTAGAGAAGCAATGTCAGATCTTTGGGGGACTCCTTCATTCTGTTGACAGCATGACTTCATTGGCCTGTCTTCACTCATAATAAAGCCACAGAGAAGGCAGATAATGGGGTAGGGGAGCCCCACATCTGATTCCAACTATGCCTCCACATTTTTTTTTCCTACCTCAAAGGTACATTACATCTAGACATGGAACAGGTCTGGGATCTTTCCACCTTCCATTTCAATGAGGCTGTAGTTTAATTAAAAGTAGAATAACATTTACATACATAATCATTCCACCTCCACAAGAGGAAGCTAAGAGCTTCTTATGAATGCCCATCCTGCCTCGGCCTTGGCGCAGGTTTCACAGAATGCTCCTGAAGATCTTTGCCTTTCTTTGGAGGCAATGTTGACAGACTGTATCAATGAGAAGATTTGTTGAATAAAATCTGTTGGAGGCGTAAATGAAAGACTTTTCATGTCAGTTTCTCGTACGTGGAACAAAACAGGCAGAGATGTCCCACGTAGAGATTGTTTAGTACAAACAAATGTTTGGGGACTCTTTCGCACAGCACTGTCTTGCTTGATCTCTGCATAGGTTTGTTGGAGGAAGCACCCACCGCTTTCCATTTGCCAGTGAGGAAGGTGGAGGCCCTGGGAAGAGGAAGTGACCTGTCCAAGTTTAATAAGGAGACTGGGTCTCTGTTCTTGGCCCTTTCCATCATCTCACACCATAAGATCACACTTCCTGTGGTTTTCTGGAACTAGTGTTTTGCCACCAAAAGTTATTGTCACTAAGGTCAGAGTGACGTTTTCAGTAAAGAAATAGAAGGAGGTCTAAGAGTGAGGAGATGCTAGAAGGACAAAGGTTCAGAGGAAAAGCCTTGGAAGGAGGCTACCTGAGTTCAGTCCAGGATCTGTCAGTAATTACCTTCATGAACCATGGACCAGCTGCCTGTCTCTGGTACATATCTGGAACTTCAGTGTTGAGAGAAAGCTGAGTCCATAAAGTGCTTGTTTTATAAGCACAAGGACCCAAGTTTAATCCCACAGAACCCACATAAAAATCTAGGAATGTTGCACACACCTGTAATCCCAGAACTAGAGATGTAGAGACAGGTAGATCCCTGGGACTCACTGGCCAGCTGGAATATCCTACTCCAGGAGTCCCACATCTCCCTGAGTGGCCCTGTCTCACATAAACAAGGCAGATGTCTCCTAAAGAGCCATACCTGGCCAGGCGGTGGTGGCGCATGCCTTTAATCCCAGCACTTGGGAGGCAGAGGCAGGCGGATCTCTGTGAGTTTGAGGCCAGCCTGGTCTACAAAGCAAGTTCCAGGAAAGGCACAAAGCTACACAGAGAAACCCTGTCTCGAAAAACCAAAATAAATAAATAAATAAATAAATAAATAAATAAATAAAAGAGCCATACCTGAGGCTGTCCTCTGGCCTCCACCTGCATGGGGCACACATGTGAATGAGTACCCCATTTACAAATGCACATGCACACACACACACACACACACACACACACACACACACCATATGAAGCTTCTCTGGGCTCCCATTTGAGGTCTTCATGTATCCAGGAACTATGACTGTAACATTAGCTCCAGGGGCAGGACCAGCAATCTAAGCTAAGCCCATGAGCCTGTTCACTGATTCAGCGATGACCACATGAGCAAAGATAGCCCAGTCAGAAAGAACTCCAGGACTCTCCAAGTGGATGCTGAGATGAAAATATCCTATGGATGTGATCTCCTGGCAGCCATCTTGGGAGCATGAAGGGAATTGGTTTGGGGAAGAAGGGGACACCCTAGAAGGCAGAAGCATAGAAAGAAACTGAGCCCATCACTACAGTAGTGAGTCTCTGACTTGAAGCATCCATTAACAATGTTTCATTCAGTTACATGAAATAGTAAATTACCAATGATGCCGTTTTGAGTTAGGTTCCCTGTTAACTCCCCCAAAAGACCATGATTCACAGTGTCCCCTCAACTGCAAAATAATAATAATAATAATGATGATGATGATGATGATGACAATACCCACCTACATGTGTATGTTGGGAGTCTCCGACACACACAAGAGCCACACCATGCAATTTAGAAGCCTTCCAATCCACTGCGGGTAGTTGGAGTTATTGCACTGTCCATATTCTTCTTGCAGTATCTAATCCCTGTGGCAAAAAAAAAAAAAAGCAAAGCACTTCAAAGATAAATATCACATTTAACCTGAGGGCCCAAGACAAACCACGCTGCCCCCCACACTTTTGCACAGGCTCATTTGGGGCGTTAATCTTAAATTGTGTCTTCTTGGAAACAGCTGTTGCAGGAGAGCAGTGCTATTCTGTCATAATCTCACCGTGCTTCATTTTTCAGGTGATTTTACTATCTTTTTCCCAGTATCCTCTGGGTTAGTGTCTTTAACCTATTATGTAATGATATTTCAGAGCCTGGAAGATGAATTGCTCTCTGTGTAAAATATGGCAGCAGATCTATACCCCTAAGCTCAGATAATTAGTTTTTAATGTAACTACAATTCTTCTGAGGAGATGTTTTTGAGCTCTAAAATCTTCTTAAAAGCATCCCTTAGGCTGAAATTAAGTTGGAAGGAGTGTCATGGAGGTCTGTGATGAGGCACGAGATGGGCTCAGGTTACCAACCCCTCCTGACATGATTCATGCACCTCGGGCAATGCAAGACTGGACCTCCCTCTCACCTCTGTGGCCAGGCCTGTCCCTGCATGCAGCCACCAAGGCAAAGGGCGAAAATGTACTTCATCAATAGACCTGACACCGAGTAATGATTACAAATGGGTTTTCAAGCTGGGGGAGGCTGGACCGGGTGGGGCTCAAAGTGGGGCTTGGGGGAAACGGAGCAGGGGTACCTACCAGGGCCTCCCGCATGGCTGCATCAGAGGGCCTTTCTCTATTCAAACCATTAGAGAGGTAAGCATTTTCTACTATGTCAACAAATATTTACTTTAGTTAAGACATTTAAAATTGTTACCAACTAGAGCTGACCTGTTCCTTAAGAATAAGTATCTGATAACTACTTATTTTAGTTAAGACATTTAAAATTGTTACAAACTAGAGCTGACCTGTTCCTTAGGAAGAAGAGTCTGATACCTCCTGGGATTTGGGGGGACACAGACCCCAGCTGTGGGTTCCCAGTATTACCTACTTCTCTGTGCACTATGTCTGCAAAAAGCATCCTCTCACGTCATTTGGATAGTCTCCTCAAAGAGAGGGTTGTTTGTTCTCTGAAAAACCAAACAAGCCAACTTTTCCATCAGTGAGTCACCATATGGACTGAAGGGCACTGTGGCCTGGCAGTGTTGGTGTAAGAACCTAGGCCAGTAGTTCTCAGCCTTCCCAACTCTGTGACCCTTAATACGGTTCCTCACGTTGTGGTGACCCCCAACCATAAAATTATTTTTTATTGCTACTATGTAACTGTGATTTTGCTACCGTTATGAATCGTAATGTAAATATCTGTGTATTCCGATGGGCTTAGG
>CABHPP010084737.1:0-27381 GCA_902168425.1 Peromyscus attwateri | reverse complement strand
CCCGTTCTCCGCCAGCTAGCTTCTCCCGCCAAGAGAGCTCTCCGAAAGAGGAGTTACTTCCTGTGCGTCTGATTTATAAAGAGTTCTGGTTCTTCCTACTCATTGGTTATAAACTAACTACGTGGCTGTCTCGTCACAGTCTCTCTGTCCAGACCTCCCGAGTCTTCTATGGTTGGTATTGAGATCAAGGGCGTGTGCCTCCAATGCTGGCTGTATCCTTGAACACACAGAGATCTACCTAGCTCTGCTTACCAAGTGCTGGGATTAAAGGCGTGCACCACCACCGCCCTGGCTTTCGCTATGGCTTGCTAATAGCTCTGACCCCTAAGCAACTTTATTTATTAACATACAAATAAAATCACATTTCAGTACAAATAGAATACCACTATATTTATTACTTGTATATATTGTATATAGTTATTGTACTTCTGTATATAGATTTTCTTATGTTAGTTATAAGCGTTTTCCTTTTTTCTTTTTATTAAAATAGAAAAGGGGAAATATGGTGATATTTTTCTTTTATACCAAAATGTTAATTGTATGTTAATAAATAAAGTTGCCTGGGGGTCAGAGCTATTAGCAAGCCATAGGAAAGCAGGGCAGTGGTGGTGTACGTTTGTGATCACAGCACTTGGTAGACAGAGCTAGGTAAGTCTCTGTGTGTTCAGAGATACAGCCAGCAATGGATACACATGCCTTTAATCTCATTACCAACCATAGAACACCTGGAGGTCTATACAGACAGGCCGTAATGAGGCAGTCCTGTGGTTGGGTTTACAACCAATGAGAAGGCAGAACAGAGACTATATAAAGACTTTAACACAGGAAGTACCGGCTCCTTCGGAGAGGTAGAACCCCTGCAGGAGGAAGGGTAAGGTTTTGGCTCTTAGCTCTGACCTTGGCTTTCTTCTTTGCATTGGCTCTGTGTTTCTTATTTATAAGACGGTTGGTTACATCTACAGTTGGTGGCTATTTTTTTTATAGTATCTTATAATATTATTCCCAGAAACATGAATTGGTCTATATTCCACTTCTGAGATTGGAGGAATTTTGATATGGGTATTCTATTGCTGTAATAGAACTTGACCCCAAAGGTTCACTGCTACATTAGTCACATATGGCTTCATCCTCCTTCTCTGTCCTTCTGGTCCTATGTAATCAACCCATTTCAAACTTTGTTTTACCCAAGATAGGGTTCCAATCCCTAGAAATTAGACATCTACCTCTTGAAGAAGTCAATTTGGATGCCATGATTTTGGTGTAATTATAGTCACATCCACATCTAAGTCTACCAAACTTTCTAGAACAATGCCATTAATTTATACTTTAAGCTTTGGTCTTTGTTCATTTATGGAAGTCTGCCAAAATATTCATTTTATGGTGGTTTTTTTTTGGAATTCTTGATCCATCTATCAAAGCTCTTCTCTCCTCCAGTGCAGTATCATTCTTTACATTAGATACTGGGTTATTTAATTGTCCTGGGGAGGAATTTCCTCTACAGTGGTTGTAAATGTTTGTACCACATTTGATTTAGGGGCTTTTGAGAAGTCCCCCAAGGCATTTCTTGCTGGTAAAGGGTTGCCTCATATGTCTCTTGTTGATCTGTATTCATTGGTCCAATGTTGGCTTTTGCCACATCTTCTCCACAATCCAGAAGGTTGAAATCTCCTTTTTGGGTTATTTCTAGAAGAAACATTGCTTCTAGGAGCACCTTGTGTACAATTTCTTATTATATGATCTGATGTACCACAGTTAAAACATTTGGTATTTTGATTCCTCCTTTCAACTTTGGAAATTGCCTCTTCTAATCAAGCCTCAGTACCATTTGTATATTGAATCCATTCCTTTAAAGGTGCTAATCTGAGCTTTAAAGGCATAAGTATCTTCTTGTATCCTGTATTAGCATTATCAAAAGCCAAAGACTGAGTTAATACTTGTGTTATTTCTTGCTCTGATACTGCCTTGTGTACAGTTTTGGTCAGTCTTTGTAAAAAAATCAGTTGAACCCTTGGAAAACCTTTACATATATCTCAGTTGTTTTCCCTGGTTTTGGAATTTTTTACCAAGCACTTAAAGCTGCTGTATGTCATAGGGATAATGTATGCTCATCAAAGGTAGATTGTACATTTATATCAGTGAAACAGCCTTCATCAAGAATTTCAACTTGGGAGATTTCAAAACTCCTAATCTTACCTTGCTATTCAAAGGCCTTAGCCTCTTCTCTAAGCCAGCTTTTCCATTGTAACTGCTTGCTGTATACTAATGCAGCTGAGATGAACTGATCCCAGTCATTTGGTATGATTCTATTTCTAGAAGACCATGTATTTAACATCTATTTTACATATGTTGAATGTATACCATAGGTGATTACTGCTGTCTTAATTTTTTTTAAAATCTCTCATATGAATAGGTTTCCAGATATAGTCTACATATTCTCACGGGTGGTGGCAGGATAAGCCATTTTATAAAAGTCACCTGGTAATGTTATGATTTCTATTGCTTTGACCTTCTGCTTATTAATTTCCTCATTATACTTTCTGATATATTTCTCCAAAGCTTGAAATCGATTAACTCCACCTGTTGCAGTGTTTGAACCTTCTCTGTTGTAAAGGATTCTAGAGATTTCATGGAATCATACAATTTTATATGTTCATCAGAAACATGGGATTCCAAAGACTTTATTCTATCAGTTAGTGATGATCTTTTCTCCTTACAAATTATCTGAATAGCATTAAGATTGCTCTGAAGGTTTATTGTTTTATCCATTAAGTATTCATACTTATTATCAATAGAATTAAATTTGGTTGTCCAGTTATTATTAGTGGACTGAAGTTCTTGTGGTTAATTGGTAAATTAGTAGATTCCAGAGAAAGAATCCATTTGTTTAAGTCCTCATTACTACTTTGCAAAGTCTCATATTTATTATCAATAGAATTAAATTTGTTTGTCCAAGCGCGCTGAAGTTCTTGTGGTAAGTTAGCAGATTCCAGAGAAAGAATTCGTTTGTTTAGGTCCTCATTATCACTTTGCAAAGACTGTATCAGTCCCATTAATGTCTCATTTTTGGTGTTATTAAGCCAATTTTTCAATGAGATGATATGAATCACTATGATAATTGCAAATATGACAAAAACTGTATATATCCCAGGAAGGTCATGTATGTCTTGTAAAATTTCATTCATAGTAAAAACAAAAAGTTTTTAAATTTCCTGAGTGGTGATATTATCTGCCATTTTTTTAAAAATACTCAAAATTTGTAAAGAAAACTTTATTAATTTGTTCAGTTTAAGGTGTAAAATTATTGAGTAATTTACCTCAGATGAAAACCTTGAGACCTGGTCCTAATTAATTGTCTTAGGTGTTACAGATATCCCAGTTCTTGCAGTGTTTTTTTTGGGGGGTGTAGTAGCGACTTTCGACCAGCAGGTGTGGTAGGTGTAGCACTGAAGCAGGCCCTGAAGCATGTTCCAAAGACGTTTACCTGTATGGCCTTAAACAGCTACATGGAACAGATTGAACAAAGAAGGAGTTGCCTGTTGGCGTTCTCTGTCCTTTGTGTTCATGCTGTCTTGCCCACTGTACGCTAGCACATAGCTCTGACCTCGAAAGGATGGGCAGTTAGTTGCTGGTGTCTGGTACCACAGGACTGGCAGTTAGGGAGTATAGGCCTGTGGGCTAATTGCTGGCAGCGCAGCTGCCTCCCACTGCGTCTGTCACTGCCCTCAATGCTCCTGTGGCTGCTGCTACCAACTTGGCTGGGTGTGGTCACCTGACATGGCCTGCAGGGAGTCTGCCTACAGGCAGGTGTGAACGCACAAGTGGAAGTTAGCAAGGCTCAAACTGGGACACCAAGAGTGCATTCAAAAGGAAAATCTGCCGAATGCACCGCGGCTGGGGAACGCATGTGTGGAGACCAGAACTTGACAGTGTGGAGGCCTAAAGGTAGTGCAAATCTGCTCTGGGGCTCAGAACACAGACCCATGGATTGGGAGGCAGGGTCTTAGCAGTCGGGGTAAGAAGCTGGCTCACATGGCAGTTTGTCTGCATGGATAAGAGCTGAGGATGGCCCACCCAAGGGGACAGTGTATCAGATATAACGAGAAATCCATGGAGACTGTTTAAAAGGCCAGGAATTTATCAGGGGATAAAAACTCACTACAGTATGAGGGATTTATCATATGGTCCTAGAAAGCTAAGCTATGGTCCACACTGTCCTTCTACCTGGTCCATCTCAGCATCCAAAACCATGAGAAGGAGAAAGAGAGAGCCTACATGTATCCCAGGTCTTAAGGATCTGACAGTCCATGGCCCAGGGGCATGTACTTCAAGGTCATAGGCAGGTAGAGCAGTTACCTGCTGCATCTCTAGGGGCGGTGATTCAAGGTCATGGACAGAATAGCTACCCACTACAACATAACATTGTCATTGGTAAGACACAGTTTTATTTACCAATAAAGTCTAGGACCCACAAATTAGAGAAAATATGTTTGTCTTACTTATACTTAGTAATTTACTCAGTAAAATCACCATGAGATGTATGCAGTTTTCCTACAAATGAAAACTTCAGTCTTCATTATAGTTGAAAAAAATCTACTATGTATATAAACTTTATCCATTTTTGGTTGTTAGATACCTAGATGGCTTCCATTATTCAGCTTTTTAAAATAGTTTCTCTGAAGTATATTGACTTGGAGATTTGGGTGAATAACAAAAAGTGGTAGGGCTGGATCATTTGGTAGATCTATTTTTAGGATTTACTTTCCCACCAGCAGTATACAAAAATTCCTTTTAATCAAATCCTCCTCAGCATTGCTGTTATCTGTTGTCTTGGTAGCTGCCATTTTGAATGGGGTGAGATGGAAGCTCATTGTTTATATATGTGAGTCTTTGATAATTAATGCTTTTGATTAATGGTTTCACAGTGCTGGAAAGTAATTTGCATAGACTGAAGGAAAGAAATGAATGAAAAGGAAAATCAAAACAAAACTAACCAAAGAAAAAGTTCTTAGCAGTTTATATCCAATATATTTTAATGAATCATTGTTGGAAGGCATTGCTGGCTGGTAGAGGTTGTAGTCTGCCATAGCCTGGCAGCTTTCTCTAGAGCCCTGCAATATGGAAACTCCCTCCCTTCATTTCTCTCCCCCTCCCTCCCCAACAAGGCTTCCTACTCTCCACTTATCCTTACTGGAGGATGTCCCTGGACCTGGAGGACTGACTTTATCTAAAAGCTGTTTCTAAACCAGATGCCTGATTCATCTTTAGCTTGACCCTTGGCACAGGTCCTTGCTAAGAACATTTGTGCTAGGAGCTCCTCTATAGGATCCCACTGCCACATACAAAGTCTTCTGATAGGACTGTGCCACAAATGCAAACAGGGCTCCCCAGTCCTATGCATTCCTTATCCTCTGGAATAAAGTTGAACTGATTCACAGAAATCTGTCTCCTGGAGGACTGTTTCTGCTGGTGTTCATGGACTGCATATAAAGCTTTCTGTTGCACAGCTGCCTTTTTTTCCTCTTGGATTGATGTCCAGCAGGCCAAGGCCAAGAGGGAAAGAGGACCCCAACAAATCACCAAGTCCTGATCACTGTGGGACCTCAGGGAATGTCCTGTGGACACATTTCAAGATTGCCCTAAGGAATTTTTGGGGAGTCTGGAATAATTTTCCTTTTTGCTCTCTGTCTCCCACCTTTTCTTCTGTTCCTACTCATTGCCTGTTGTAATTGCCTCTGCAGCTCACCTTACTTTCCTCTCTCTACTGATGGTCATTTTCCCTTGTACTCGGTGGCCATATTAATTTTTCTGAGTACAGAAATTGTTTTAATTTTGTGCCACAAAATTTAATGGCTCCCAATGGCATTGCAAAAGGAAGAGAACTTTGATTTTGGCATTTCAGACCTTATTATAATGCATTATTACTGACTTTTCTCTGATCTGAGTGTATGCTACAGGTGTGGGAAAAGACATTGGGTATTTTCAGCAAATCAGAGTGACATTCAGGAATGGAAGCTATAGGATTTTTGTTTTCTTTGAAATTAGTAAGTCTCATCTGGTCTTCCTTTTGATGGTCTTACATGCCTTATGGATGTCACCCTGCTTACATTCTTTTCTATAAGTAAAAGCATTAGTACTATATAAGTTTTTGACTGTGGGACAAATATTCTGTATAATATCCAGTATGTATTCTTAGAGAACTAGGAATGGATACTAATTTATTCATTCCTCTATATATTTATAGAGCAAACCCTGCATACGTCAGGTTTAATTGTGTTAAGTGCTTCAGAAGTAGCTCTGAAGAAAACAGCCTTTGATGTTATGGACTTAGATTAAGAAGCATGTATGAAGCCAGGCGGTGGTGGCACACGCCTTTAATCCCAGCACTTGGGAGGCAGAGCCAGGCAGATCTCTGTGAGTTCGAGGCCAGCCTGGGCTACCAAGTGAGTTCCAGGAAAGGCGTTAAGCTACACAGAGAAACCCTGTCTCGAAAAACCAAAAAAAAAAAAAGAAAAGAAAAAAGAAAAAAAAAAAAAGAAGAAGCATGTATGATATGTATGAAAGCAGACACTATAAACAAGAATATAAGATTTCATCTAGTGATGGAAAGTATGGAGAATCCATAGTATACAGGACAGGTTTTCATGCTTTTCTCTTTGGAGACTTTCCAAATGGGCAGGAATACAATGTAGGCAACACTGGAGCACAGGTGATGTGAAGGAAGAATGGGGAATACCAGGGCAGGAAGGACTGGGTTGGGCAGGAGATGGGAGGGCAAAGTAGAGGAGGGAGTTTGAGGAGGGATAAATAACACTAAAGACCTTTGAGAAAGTCATGTGAAAACTACTACTGTACAAATTCTTAAAATATTTTTATGTCTAAAATGAGTTTAAATTGATACTCCTCATCATTTGGAGACAGCATTCATACTAGACACCACAAGCTATCAAATAAAACCTAGAACCAGGAATGAGCTACCTTTTTGTTGTTATCAAATTGTGCCATATATATCCCCAGATATTACAGGCTATTGTCACTACCCTTGATTATCCCCAAACTTGATGATTAGAGCATATTGCAGAAGACACTATATATTCATGTCATAATATGGAGAAATAAAGCTTGTATCTCTCTAGTAGCCTATTGTCTAGCAGAATTAAGAAAAAACATTTCTATGTCTACATATGTCCACTTTTTGTACTCTCATCTTTTATTCATTGGTAACTTTTACATGAAAAAAATGGACTTAGATTATCTCCACCTACATACAATTCCGAATTCCAAATTCCAAACCAATTAACTCAAACACACAGACATGAAAAGGGATTTGATTATTTTACTTGCATTATATAAAGTCATCATAAGCATTAATTTCTCTCAGCATTATTCAAAGCCTGGTGAGAAACTAATCCTTTCCTGATAGCTGTCTCTCAACTGTTCTGTGTGGTTAAAGAGATAGCAGTATGTATCATTATTTGAAAGTTGGTCTTGTCTTATGTAAGAAGTTGGGAGGGGAATCGGGTATTGTTTAGCTTTTATAGTGACAAATGTCTGTACATGTTATCAAATGAGAAATGCAATGATCAATTTCACTGAGGTTTGAATCATGAGAGCTACAAAATTGCTAACCTGACAGGATAAACCCACTTGTACAATATTGTCTTAAGTGTAGGAATAATCAAACAACAACCATTTTTGGATTCGATTTCAGTCTTGCTCCACAGATAAACTCATTTCTAGCATGGTTCTTGAAGCTAACTGCTGAGGCTAAAAAGGTCATAGGCCTGAGGGAAGTACTTATGACTGTTATTCTGCTATGGATATACTTGTAAACTGACTCCTAATGACTTTCCATTATACCCATAGATTAGTGTATATCTCAACCTTCATCATATATGTTTATTTTAGCAGTAGATGGTGATTAACACATATCTACAGCCGCTGAACAGGTAGATAATAAGAGAGTGTGAATGCTCATTTCAAAATGGGACATCCACATCATACCCCTTTTCCTAAGGCTCAGGGTTCTAAAGAAAGTAGGGGTGGAAAGATTGTAAGATCCACAAGTGATAGATGACTACATCAAAACAGTGTTTTCAGGATGTACCCAAGGACCTCACAATGGTTATAACAGTATGCATAAAATCCCTGTAAAATCAATCCTGAAAAAAAAATCCAAGAATGTAAGGGGGATATGGTAATGAAATATACCTCTAGCTGAGAAACTATTGGCAGTTAATGGCTAGTGTGGTAAACATGGTTAGTTTCAAGGATGCAGCCCCTAAGAGGCTACCTACGCTCAAGTAGATGATTCTATACTCATATAACACAGGTAGTGACAAGTAGAGTCAGTGGGTTAAAGAAATTGAAAAGAAGAGATGAAGCTAGGAAGGAATAGTGGTAGGAGAATGAAGAAAATCAGAGGAGAAAAAAATCAAGGATGAATTACATCAAAACACATTGTATATGTGTATAAAATTTTTATACAGTAACAACAAAACAAAACAATAGTGTATACCTCCAATAAGCAAATGTCATTACTCTTGAACTAGCTGGTAAGCACCATGGCAAGAAAACCTGATCTCTGGGGGAAAATGTCTGGTAAACATAAACTTTTCAATTTTTAATTAGGTCCCTAAGATTACAAACTCATAAAACCCTCTTGGGTCATTACCAGGTGACTCTTGTGACATCAGTAGACATTGTTTAGCAACCTCTGGGTAGAGAAGAAATTCTGGGAAACGTCACCACTGGAAATAATGAACTACAGCTCATGGTTTTCCAGAATCAAGAAGAATGAGGGCTCTGGATTACCCAGTCCAAAATGAATTACCCTCACCAAGAAAAAGCCAAACCTAATAACAACAGAAAACAACATTATTTCTAGGCTATCCACCTTACAGCTCACCTGTGACATGTGTACTTGCCCCTCTGTGAGAGCAGAGCAGGAAAGTTACTAAGGTGACTTGTGAGTTCCCCATGCACAAAGGTAAGCAATGAATTAGATGCATGTTTTTTCCTTCCAAACCACCTCTGAGCAATCCAGTGAGTCTTTGATGTGCCTTGTCTCTTCTCTTTTGAGGTGACCACTGAGCCTGAATAGGGAGGTGGATTGTCAAGATAGAAGAACAGGATGCTACAGAGCCAAGAGTAGTCATTGGTGACCTGAATATTATTCTCAAAGAAATGGCCTTCCATTTATTTGTGGTTATTTCTATACATGAACTCAAAAATTGTAAAAAACAGAGGCACAGAGAAGTGTGCACTTCATTTTATCATTTGATTCTGGTTCTTAGTCTCATTTTAATGGGGTAGGTTGGAGAAGGCTGGAATTTCATTTTAATGTTACTGTTCTCACAGATATGATCCTGAGAAGAACGGCCTTAGGCAATGACTCTTCAGTGAAGGAATTCATCTTGCTGGGCTTGACACAGCAGCCAGAGCTCCAGCTGCCTCTCTTCTTCCTCTTCTTGGGAATCTATGTGGTCTCCATGGTGGGGAACCTGGGCTTGATCATTTTGATTATTTTGAACCCTCACTTGCACACTCCCATGTACTATTTTCTCTTCAACCTTGCCTTTACAGATCTCTGTTACTCCTCTGTCATAACTCCCAAAATGCTGGTGAGTTTTGTGAAGCAGAACATCATCTCCCATGCTGAGTGCATGACTCAGCTCTTTTTCTTTGCCTTCTTTGTTATTGATGAATGCTACATTTTGACAGCCATGGCCTATGACAGATATGCTGCCATCTGTAAGCCCCTGCTTTACCAGGTTACCATGTCCCATCAGGTCTGCCACCTGATGATGATGGGTGTGTATGTGATGGGGTTTTTGGAAGCCATGGCCCATACTGGTAGCATGCTGAGACTTGTCTTCTGTGATGGCAACATCATCAATCAGTATGTATGTGACATACTTCCTCTCCTGAAGCTCTCCTGCACAAGTACTACCGTTAATGAGTTGTTGGTTTTCATTGCTGTGGGTGTCAATGTCATAGTGCCCAGCCTGACTATCTTTATTTCTTATACCTTGATCCTTTCCAACATCCTCAGCATCCGTTCTGCAGAGGGTAGGTCAAAAGCCTTCAGTACCTGTGGCTCCCATGTAATAGCTGTTTCCCTTTTCTTTGGAGCCTCAGCATTCATGTATCTTAAGCCTACTAGTGCATCTGTGGGTGATGAAAAAGTAGCTACCATTTTTTATACTGTTGTGGGCCCAATGCTGAATCCTTTCATCTACAGTATAAGGAATAAGGATGTCCACATTGCACTGAGAAAAACTTTGAAGAAAAGGATGTTTACCTAAGTAGAATCTGTATTTGTTATGGAAGTAAATCTTAGGACACATGAGGTTTACAACTTCAGAGAGGATCAGCTCATTTGAAGAGCATTTGCTTACATGCATGGGGCCCTGGATTTGGACCACAGTATTGAAAAACTTCAGTGGCTACAACAACTAAAATAACATTAAAAAAAAAAAAAACAACTACCCAATGGTGAGGACAGTGTAGCATTAAAATTATTTAACATTATTTAAAATTAAGTTAAATATCAAGGAAATTTCAGAAGTTGAGACAGTGAAAAATGATTAACTCATCCTTTCAGGGTAGAATGGGTGGTTTATTCTATAATTTTCTAAAATCATATGTATGTTTTGTCAGTATTGAAAGGTGAAGAACAAATTTTTGCACCCGTCTACTAGTACAGTACCCTTTAGGCTTAGAAATCAAAAGTTTTTTTTTTTTTTTTTTTTTTTTTTTTTTTTTTTCCTGACAAGGCGTTTATTAGCTCCTGAGTGTTTCTGGGCCAGGACCAGTTTGGGGCTGAAAACAAGCTCTGAGGAGTCCTGAGTGTGTACCATGGCACTCTTGGAGTTCATGAGGGCCTGGAGATAGGAGTCTGGTGTGTGGTTCCACTTGTCCTCCATTCAGAAACAGGGGAGGTAGCCTTCCAACTCCAGTGTGCCCCAGAAGAACCAGTCCAACCGGTCCCTAGCCATCCCATTGCTGGCTGGCTGCCTTTGGTGTGGTTGGCAGTGAGGGTTGGAATTGGCTTCTCTATGTATCCAATGTCTACATTGTGGAGTCACACATAAATTGTCTGCCTAGAAATAAGGGAGTCATAGAGATGAGATTCCATGTCGTCCTTAGGTGACTTGTATGGAGGTAGCAGAAATCACAAGGATTTAAGTACAAAGCACTGGATGATATTATACTCAGAAACAAAAAGGTCATAAGATCTTTTACATATACATTTTGAATATCTTTGCAGTTTGTGTGTTTGAGTAATAATATTCATGCCCTCTTGCATGCTAGGCAAGTACTCTTCCACTGATCGATATCTTAACCACAATTGTGAATCTTTGACTAGGGCACATCTAGAAGTCTTATGTTGCTGTACCACCGAGACAAAAATTTCAGTAGTATTAAAGACAATGTGTCATTTATTCAGTTAGTACCCCTCTGGGGATATTTGTAGGAGAGTTCATTTCAAAATTTCCTTTGTTTCTCTGAAGGTTCAAATAAGGAGGGGAAATGCCCTTTTCACTCTGATCTTTTCTCTTTCGTCTTAAATCAGTTTGGGAAAGAGCAGTTGATGGATGAGTTTGTTGTAATTCCAGTGCTTGAAGACTGAAAATGAAACTCTTTAGATCATTCAGGCTAAAAGGAACCTGTATCAGGTTTTTCCCTCATGGTCTTGAAGGTAAGTACGAGAATATCTGGACATGTTATGTCTTCAATGGGAATAATTTAACTAAACAATTTTACTAATTATTGGTAGAAGAATTTTCTCTTTTACTCAAGTAAATCATATAATCTTAATGTATTAGCAGTCAGTTTTTTCCCTTTAATAATTTCCACTTTCGGCACATATACACAATGGAGTACTACTCAGCTGAAAAAAACAATGATACTATGAAATTTGCAGGCAAATGGATGGAACTAGAAAATATCATTCTGTGTGAGGTAACCCAGACTCAGAAGGACAAACATAGTATGTACTCACTCATAAGTGGATACTAAATGGGAGGGAAGGGATGGCCAGACTGCAACCCACAGCTCCAGAGAGGCTAGCTAACAGGGAAAGACCCTAGGAGGGACACGTGGATGACCCAGCGTAGGAGAAGTGGATGAGATCTACATGAGCAGACTGGGTGTGGGTGTGGGGGTGGCAGAAGGCAAAGAGTGGGGAATGAGAATATAGGGAAATGGGAGGGTCAAGCTGGAACAGGGACAGAGTGGGAGGGCAGGGAGGGCAATACCATGATAGATGAGGAGATCATGGGAATAGGAAGAGGCAGGGTGCTGGGGAGCCTCTTAGGAATCCACAAAGATGACCCCACCTTGGTCTACTGGCAGTGGTCCAGAGGGTGCCTGGTCTGGTCTACTGTGGTGACCAGTCTAGTGAATACCCTAACTGTCATCATAGAGCCTTTGTTCAGTGAGTGATGGAGGCAGATGTAGAGATCCACGGCCAGGCACCAGGCTGAGCTCCAGGAATCCAACTGATGAGAGAGAGGAGGGATTCTGCAGGCGAGGGACGTCAAGATCATGATGGGAACACTTGCAGAGATGACTGGCCACACTAGTGGAAGCCCATGAACTGTAGACTAGTGGCTGTGGAACCCCCATGGGACTGGACTAGGTCCTCTGGATATGGAAGACGGTTGTTTGGCTCGAACTATTTCAGGGGCACCCAGGTAGGGGAATCGGGATCCATCCCTGGTGCACGGGCAGTCTTTTGGGAATCTGGTGCCTGTGGTGTGACGCTTTGTGCAGCCTTGGTGCAGTGGGAAGGGGCTTGTACCTGCCTAGGCTCAGTATGCCGGGCTCTACTGACCCCCCATGGGAGACCTTGATTTGGGGGGTGTGGGGATGTGGGGTGGCTTGGGAGAGAGGGCTGAGTGTGGGGGAAGGGAGGAGATGGGAATCTGTGGGTGGTATGTAGAGTGAGTAGAAAATTTCTTAATAAAGAAAAATGAAAAAAAATTTCCACTTTCATTCTCTCTCAGAATTCTACATACAATGATGCAGTTTATTGAAGTAACAAATGTAAACTGAGCATGTATCTTATTTTAGATATCAAGATATGTACACTTTAGTCAAACATTAAAAACACAGCCAGATATTATGTGGAGAGAGATTCTAAATTGGAGCTCTTCATCCTAGTAGCTCAGCGAAGAAGACAGGCAGGAGGATTGTAGGCATCAGAGGGGATAGAAGACCTCAAGGAAACACGGGTACTGAATCAACTAAACAGGGCACATATGGGCTCACAGATCATGAATGGGACAAGCATGTGTCTTGCAGGGGTCTGCACCAGATCCTCTGTAAATGTTGTGGCTCTTAGGTTGGTGTTTTTGTGGGAATCCTACCTGTGGGAGCAGGTACGTCTTTGACTCTTTTGCCTACTCTTCGGACTCCTTTCCTCCTGTGGGTTTGCATTGTACAGCTTTGTAGCATGAATCTTAAAGAGTCTTAATAATAAAATCAAACCTGAGCCAGGTATTGGGGTAAATGCTGGAAGGTCAGAGAAATAGAACAAGCCACAGCTATCTCACCTTGCCGGATCTTCAGCTGGTCTTGCTTCCTCAGACTGGAAGCCTCTATGTCCTCATATCCAAATGACTCTCAGCTGAACTGCTGCTAGAAGCCTGAATGCTTAACCAGGCCAAATGCTTAACCACGCCAAATGCTTCTATGGGCAAATGCCTCTAGTTTCTGGTCCTCACGCTTTATATACCTTTCTGCTTTCTACCACCACTCCCTGGGATTAAAGGCGTGCTTTCTGGGATTAAAGGCGTTGGTCACCATGCTTGGGTGAATCCTTGAACACATGGATTTCTGCCTCTGGAATGCTAGGATTACAGGCGTGTGCCACCACTCCCTAACCTCTGTTTAACATTGTGGCTGTTCTGTCTCTGACCCCAGATAAGTTTATTAAGGTACACAATATTTTGGCGAACACAATACCACCACACAGCTTCCTTGCAAAGGATAAAAAAATTAAAATAAAAAATATAGCTGTGCAGATGGTGAAGATGCCTGTGATGCCTCTGATCTCAGAATGCTACAGATTAGTAAGATGGTGAAAAAATAATTTTTGTTTCTGTGGGTTTGTGTCAGAAAAATAACACACAATGTCTTGAACAAATGTAATTGTACTGATAACCACTGCCTTCTTCTCTTGGTTTGGCTGGTAGGAAGTGCTCTTTTGGAGGTGGCAGGTGACCTGACTGAAGGCAAGATTGCGTGCTCAACATCTAAGCACAAGGAGGGACTGAACAGCATTTCAGATGCGAGAACAATCTTTATGAAGGTCTGGAATAATTTGGGAAAGAGATGAATGCTATGGGAAAGGGTGAAGCAGAAAAATGTGCATATAAGTGTGAAAAATAATTAGTAAATGAAGTTGAATCAGTTCATTGTAAGAACAAAAAGAATGAATGTCAAGAAGCACAATAAAAATTCAGGTGATATCAAACATACAATGGATTTCCTTTTCTTCTTTCCTCTGAATTCTGAAGCTCAGTCCATGTTCATTTATAACGAATCTATAGTGAAATTGATGAAACAACGAATTTTAATAACAAACATTTTCATGTCCACTAGGAGAGGTGATGTTTCTTTGCTGTTACTAGATGTCATTGAGGCAGCAACAGGAGTTAGCTGGATGTCCCTTGATCATGTTTCTCTCTCCCCAGCCCCTCAGTTAACTGTGCTAAATGGAAAGATCAGGGAAAATGGTCTGGTTTTGAGTCCAGATTCTATAAGTTTTGAGTCCTTGTCCTTTCAGCCTTAGAACTAATATTAAAACTGCTGTGGTATACATTAAATAAATGATATGCATTTTAAAAGAACTACATATTGTGTTTAAATATCATTTTAAGGAATATAAATGAGCAGTTTTTTTCACTTAACTTTCTGAAGTCAGTATGTATTTGATACTCAGTAGCCTCCCACTGCTTATTTTAGTTTTGTTTTTCATTGAGACAGGATTGTATTTTGTAGCCCAGGGTGGACATGAAGTTAATCCCTTGAGCAATGAGATTGTAGGTGTGTCTACTATTCCTGGCTTAACAACCTCTCAGTGTTGATGATGGCCTGCTGGTGGTTCCAGAATCTGCCGTTGCTAATATCTATGCAAGCAACTGATCATAGCTGTTGGTTTTTCTGTTATTAAAATTAAGTTGGTTGAATTTGTGCTAAAACACATATGGAGTTAACTCAGGGCTATTTAAGATTCATATATATCTATGAAAAACCATATTTAATTTTAAAATTGTAAGATCAATTCAAATTATAATATAAATGGAAATATACTTCTGTCACATTTATAATAAATGTATTAGAATAATAGCATATTTAAAAGTAATTAAGGAAATATATGTATTTACTACTTGGAAAGGATGTAGTGTCTTCCCATGTCAGAAAGCATTAAATACACATGAATATACCTTCATTTTGAAAGGATTTTATTGGTGAAATTGTACCATTCTTATATACTAATTTACTTATTCACTCATTGAAAAGCAATTATGCCCAAGAAGTCAAGGTAACCACAAGTCATAGGAACTAGGTCATTATACCTGAAATTCATGCACATAATGGCATATATGTTAAAAGCCTTATTTTTGAAGATAGGATAAATTGTTGAGTCATTTGAAAAATAGGAGTGTATACATATATATAATAGGATCCTTTAAATAAAAACAAAGTAGGAATCTTAAGCATTAGATTTCAGGTCATTGTGGGTTGACAGCCTCCTTTTCTTTCTTAGTGATATGTAACACTCCATTAGGCATCAGGTCTCACTAATCTTGATATTGCTGTCTCAGTCCAGTTCTACATTGTCTTCATTTTCTTTGTTTACTAGTGGTTTTTATGCAGGTGTGTTCCTGCATGAACTTTTGTTGATGTCCCATTCCCTAGGACAGGGGATTGTAGCAGTACTATTTTTAGTATTTTTGAGGACCCTCTGTACTGATTGTCATAGTGACTGCTGTAGTGGACTTTCCCATTAATAGTGTACATAGTGATACAATTTTATGAAAATATATTTTACACTCAGAGACTGGACTTTTGCTGGTCTTCAAACCAAGTTAATTATACATCTTGAGATCACTTAAGAGCTAAGACTCATATCTTGTATATTCAGGCTGTTTGTTTAACCTGCAATTAAGAGAACAATGTAACAAGCCACCATATTTGGTTTGAATTTTCTGTCTTCAGCTTTTACAACTTAAGCTAATGTATAGCTTTAATGTTGGATTATTAATTCTTCTATGTTTATGACCAAAATTTATTCTTCTAGGCCCCTGACTCAGAGTAACAAGTGTATAAATATGTGTTGTAATAGTCATTTGCTAAAAGAAGCCAATATGTTGGGAGCAAACTTACAAAATAAGTGTCTACCATACAATTTGAAAACAACATGCAGGTGTAGCTTGATAATGCCTCTTTGAGGTTATTTTTACTATTTTGAGTGAGTTGGGGAGAGTCAGTAAAATGACTTCTACTCTTTAAAATTCTGTTATGTGCTTATGTAAAGAATTCTTTGTCTCTTTCTCATGCCAGACTTTCTATGTTGTTCAAAAACTACAGAGCAAAGCCCTTTGTTAGGAAGAGATAATTAGGGCAGTCAGGCAGCAGATAGATAAACACAGTAGACAGACTACAACTAGACCAGTAGCCATAATCTATGAACAGACAGAAGACACAAGGAGCAAAGTGGAGAATTCAAATTTGGGCTTGCTCTTGGTCAAATTCCTTCAAGAGGAAATCTGTGTTTTCATCCTTTATTACATTATTGACACAGATGTATAACTGATCTTTTAAAATAAAAAACAAAATAAGACAAATTTAAATAGCCCAGAACAAAATGTTGACTTTTTATTTTATTGTGTAAAGTGATTGGAAAATAGGAAACAATATGTAGTGTGTAAAAAAGAGAAAGTTCTGGACTAAAGTACTCAAACAGCAGAGGTTCTAGATAAGGAACAACTATGATCCCATGTAGAATTGGCGAAAACCTAGGGAGGGCTATCATGTACGAAAATTAAAAAAAAAATCTCTAAGAATTAAGGAGAAAAGTGCCTCAATAAATATATACCTAGGTCAGATCAATGTGCTCCTTAATATAATATAGTGATTATGAGAGATTTCAATATTTCAGATTTGTATCACAGAAGACAGTCCATCAATATATGAATGGGCCAAACATTCCCCAAAAATCTCATTTGAAAAAAAGGAATTTAATATCTGAAACTGGTTACACTCAAAGGAGACTCATAAAAACTGAGGAGAAGTTGAGAAGAAATCAGAGAAACACAGGGTATAGAATGAAAACTAACCAAAAATTAATTTATGGAAATCAAAGCAACCCTAGTAATGATGAATGAACAATTTACAATATTTTTAAATACTTGACAATAGTAACAAGAATATTTATAAAACTGAATTCCTAGTTAAAATAATAGCAGCAGGAGACATCAAGAAAAGGTTGTATATACATACAGTGCTAGTTAGAGACTAGTAAGAGTAGTGACTAGTAAGAGACCAAGTTAGAGTCAGACAGAATACCTCAAACATAAGAAAGAGCCCACAAGTTTGTGCAAGTGAGAGGCAGCTCCACCTTTCAAGGAGGCAGTTCCTCTTGGTTTTGGAGGCCAGGTGAAGACAGTGAGAAAGGGAGATATTAAGGTTAGATTGTTCACCAGCAGCCTGGATGATGTGAAAATAACAGAAGAAATGAAGAATGGTGCAAGAGAATCAGGGACATCATAAAAAAAGTTTGAACTTTGAGCATACCCATAGGAACAAAATAGAATGGTCTGGGAGGTGGACATAGTAGCAGTCCAGGCTTTAGAGTGTGGGAAGCAGATGACTTCCTGAGTGAATACCTGTTGTTGACATGAGTACAGCCATATCAAGTACGTGAATGCCTTAAACCCAGGGAAATGGCAAACCTTCCATGAGTAAATCTCACAGAAATGGCAAAGACTTGCCCTGGTTTGTGTGTGGATATGTACAGAAAGTATCAGCTACAACTTCCTCTTCCTAGATGTTTACAGTCTGAGAATGCCTCTCTACAGAAACCTCCTTCTGAGGTTAGCTAAACCCATTTCCTTGTTCAGTTGTATGGAATAAAACTGCCTCTTCCTTCAGCTATATACAATGAACTCACTATGGTAATTTGAAAAAGAATGGCCCTCATAGACTCATACATTTGAATGTGTGGTCCTCAATTGGTGAAACTGTTTGGGAAGGATTAGGAGGTGTGGCTTTGATGGAGGAGGTGTGTCACTGGGGTTGGGTTTTGAAGTTTCTAAAGCCCATCCCAGGCCCAGTCTCTCTGCCTCCTACTTGAGGATAAGGGTAAAATCTCTCAGCTACTGTCACAGTACCATGCCTGCCTGCCCTCTGCTGTGCTCTCCACCATGATGCTCACAGACTCTAACCCTCTTGGACCCTAAGTCTGATAAATTCTCCTATAAGTTAGTTTGGTCATGGTGTCTCTTCACAGCAATACAGTATAAGTAATGCACCTACATTCTTGATTCAGATGTGTAGAATAAAGGAGCTGAGTTTCTAGGCTATTTCTGGTGCATCCCCATTAGAGTGCCTAGTCCAACCAATCTCAGCTTTTCTGTATGTATATCTGTGTGTTTTTCCTTTATTTATTACATAATCACCCTAGTCATGTTTTCAGGACACAACCATGTGGACTTCAGAAGTACTGTTAGACCAGTGATTCACTTGGACAATTTAATCATAGTAAAAATGGACAGAGGTGATCCCTTATCCCCTGCCACTGCCATTATGAAGGTCATAAACCATTCTTTCCTTTGCCCAGTCTGTCCTTCTCTCTTCTTTTTAAATTCCTTTGTTTTCCTTTTTTAAATAACAAAACAAGACAAAAGTATTTCACTATATAGCCTTGGATTTGCAATCCCTCAGCTCAGCTTCTTCAATGCTAAGATGCAGACAGTGTACCTGTGGACAGATTCTAACATTCCTAAAACAAAGGACAGATTAATAAAAGAGAAATATGATAGATAAAATTGTTCAAGATTACATTTTGCATGTAATAGGTGAATAGAAACCAAAAACTTAGAGATCAAAGAAAACAGTCCAATGTTATGGCTAAGACTGAGAGAGACTGCAAAGCTATCTATACGTGTGACTGGACAAAAAGTAGGAACTAATTAGCAACTTGAAATACGAAACATGGTTAGCCTGTCTATTCTGATTCTTCTTGGTCCATTTGTGTCATACTCATTCATCCTGAGTACATACCAAGACTCCTTCTAGAATGGAGGCCTATTGATTCACTCTAAGATAGAGACGGTAAGACAATTTCTTAATGGTCATCTGACTCACACACAGAGGCGTAGAACTGGGAAGAACAGTATTTCTGTTTTCTGGTTGATTTAGAGGGGAGTGCTTCTATATTCTACAGCTTAACTTAAGTATGTTCTTTGTTGTAATGGTCTATTTTAGTAGAGGATTTATCCGGAAAGAGTATCAATGTCTGCATTAGAAAAAGGTTGAGTGACCTACAAGGTATGTTCTATTAGAATATCATCAAGTTACTTAGCAGAAAACTTAAAAGCCAGAAGGGCTTTTTGTTTCAAGCACACCATTTTCTAAATCTCAACAGTGCCCGTGGAATATATTAGAATGTCTGGAGAAGTTTTACCAGCTACAACTGGCATGTTGGTGGCAATGATGTGGTTTATAATATTGGCATACAATAATGAGCAGGGTTAAGGGATGACGTTCATTCTGTTTACACTGGAGAGCCTCACAGCATATATTTACTTCCTTTGAATGTCCATGTGATGAGGAAGAGAAACCCTGGTTTATCTGTATAAAGATATGGAACAGGGAAGGGGGATTACACCTTTTTATACATCTAGGACAGTCTTACATGCTACATTATGTGGATCATTGAATTTCATTAAAACAATAATATGATACAGTAGCTCTTCTATCTTGATTCATATTACTATCATTACCATTATTAGAGTGCTCAGGTTAGACCTATAGGCCTATGTGTGAAAAGTAAGTTTTCTCCCTTGAGCCATATCCCAGATCCTCTTTCGTGAGCTGTATGTTGCAGATATCCACCCAATTGTGGATATGTAAATAAAAATGAACAAGGCCAGAAAATTACAGCTTTGGTATATACTTTCGTTCTTAAGAAATAGAAAAATCTGGATTTAAACTCAGACTTTGAGTGCCTATTTCTTTCTTCCCAATCTTTTTGCTCCACAACCTTTTTTTTTCTTTTGTAGAATGGTCATCTACGAACTAATAGTTACTGATCAATTGCAAGAATTACTGGAAATGACAAGTGAGTATGTCCCTGGATTTTTCTCTTGCTGAGTTGTGCAGGGCATAATGAGTAAAATCCTGAAGGGAACTACCCAATACTCTGCTCAGGGAATGGGGTATTCCTGGTGGGAAATCACAAACTAAGTAGAACTTTGAGTCTCAAAAGAGACAGTGTTTTTATATCCATGCTACATGATATAATAACACGTTCTGTTACTTCTACCATAAAGGGACTCACTCAACCTGAAAGGTGTCATAAAGGAGAGAATAATTTTCTATACTTCTCTGATGGTTATTATTGGTTGTCAATTTGACTATAATTGAAATGAACTATCATCCAGAAATGGAGGACACACTTGTGATCCAGTTCTTGTGGCAGGAAGATACATGCCTTTAATCTAGATATTGAGGCTAGAAGACATACCTTTAATCTGTGCCACACCTTCTACTGGAAGCCTATATAAAGATAATGGAAGAAACAAGGGTACGCTTTTCACCTTCTTGTCCTTGCCTCGTCATCAAATACATTCCTTCTTCAGGATCCCAGTAGACTAGCTGAGACACCCAGCCTTCTCTGACTGAGCAGCTACTAGATTCTTGGACTATCCACTCATAAGTAGCCATTGTTGAACTGCAGCCTGTAAGTCATTCCAGTTAATTCTCTTATATAATATATAAATGTTTTACATCGTATATATTCATTCCATTAGTTCTGTGACGCTAGAGAATCCTGACTCATACAGTTTTTAATATATTTTCCAAGAATGCTAGGTTATATAGGTTTGAGTGAAATGATGTATTAGATTGTTAATTTCCTTTGTGCAAATAAAGAAAACTTAAGAGAAATCCTTAAAGTGAAATCATGTCATTTCCCTGGCATAGATAGTTTAGGATGTTAGAGTCAGTTTTGTATTGATAACTAGTATCTCCTCATTATCAGAAACTTAGATCCTTTAGGACATTTGAAGTGAATGGGGCTGTGTGGTCCAAGATCAGTGACATATTCAGGTGAATAGAAGTTAGTGTTTCACCAATCGTCTTTATCTTTATAACATCCCCTAAATCTCAGAGCTATATGAATCATGGGTTCAGGAGACAGTGATGGTTTATTTCTCTTTCTATTCCTAATCCTTAATGAAGATTAAAGAGACTGGAAGAAATGGTTGTTTAAAGACTTTAGAAGATGTGTCAGTGTTTTCTCAGAGTAGATGCTCATCATAGATAGGTAAAGAAGAAGTAGGGATTTCTGAGGAATGAGAAGTAATGTTCTTTGAATATTATGCTCAGTGGATGAAGACAACCGATGTGTAACAACTGGCTCTAGCTGTCCTTTTGGAGTCAGTGACAGAGGTCCCTGTTAATGTGACCCTTTCTTACTGTTTCTACAGACCTACTGGTGACACAAATGGCTATGGAGAATGACTCTTCAGTGACAGAATTCATTCTCACTGGATTGACAGAGAATCCTGAGCTCCAGCTGCCCCTGTTTGTCATCTTTCTAGTGAACTTTGTAGCCACTGTGGTGGGAAACTTGAGTTTAATGAGTCTCATTTTCCTGAATTCAAACCTGCAGACCCCCATGTACTTTTTTCTCTTTAATCTGTCCTTCATTGATTTATTCTATTCATTTGTCTTTACTCCCAAAACACTAATGAGTTTTCTCTTAGAGAAGAACAGAATTTCTTTCACTGGATGCATGACTCAGCTGTTTTTCTTCTGCTTTTTTGCCAATTCTGAGTGCTATGTCCTGACAGCCATGGCCTATGATCGCTATGTAGCCATCTGTCAACCCCTGTTGTACATGGTCATCATGTCTCCTAGGAGATGCTCCCTGATGATGTTTGGTTCTTACTTGATGGGGTTTGTTGGTGCCTTTGTCCTTACAGGATGTGTGATCGGGCTCAACTTTTGTAATTCTAACATCATCAACCACTATGTGTGTGATATCTTCCCCCTTTTCCAACTCTCCTGCAGCAGCATCTATGCCAATGAGCTTGTGAGTTCTGTTTTTGTCAGCACAGTAGTCATTGCATCTAGCATCATTATCTTAATGTCCTATGCTTTGATTCTTTTTAATATCATTCAGATGTCATCAGGTAAGGGTTTGTCCAAAGCCATGAGCACCTGTAGTTCTCACATAATAACTGTTGCCCTATTCTATGGATTTGGTGTTCTTACACATATCAAAACATCATCAAATGAATCTGTGGACCAGCGGAAAGTTTTTAGTGTATTTTGTACATTTTTGCTGCCCTTGCTGAACCCTTTTATTTACAGTCTCAGGAATAAGGATGTCAAGCTTGCTATAAGGAGAACTGTGATGAGACTCACAGTGAGTTAACCACTGTGGCTGCCACAGTCCATGTCTCCACCTCAGGTGTTTCTCTCTACTTCATTTTCTTATCATCTTCTTTTTGATATTCTCTTTTCTCCATTCATCTTTCTTTTTCTATTTTGGTAAGATTTCCACTTTATTATTTCTTCTGCTTCCTCCACAAAAATTCTTGATTTGCTTATGTGGGGATAAGAAAATATTTTTGACCTGGGGACTTAGCTGAATGTGGATCCAGCTTCATCTTTGTATAAGGTAGAGACCCAAGATGACATATTTTGTACCTTCAGACAACTGTGTATACTATGTACTTCTACAACAAAGGAGAGCCAGGGAGTTGAGTGCTTTCAAATATTAGTTTGCTTGTGTTGTTCTTTTCAGATAGGAATTTGTAGAGCTTTTCCTATTTCAGGTCTTTAAAAACACATGTGAATTGCATTAAAAGAGAGAATGGGTGACAAAAACTGTAGCCAGTGTAAAGTTGTCAAACTTTCTAGCATTATTTATTGTCTGTCAAGATTTTTCTTCTGCACCTCCTCATCACAAAATGACATTATTCATTTTCTTGGAGTAATGCTCAATTTTTATAATTATTGAAGGTAGAATTATGCTAATTTTTTATTTAGACTTCTTAACTATTACTAACAACAACAGTGATTATTTTGTAGAAGGATGTTTTGTCATAAATACAATGGAATTTGTCACTACATTTGAACTATTGATAAATATTGATTACTTTTAGAAATATCACAATAACAACATATAATGTCTAAAGTCATTATTCCCTTTGCCATATACAAAGAATGATATTTTCCAAAAGTTTACTTAGTTCAAAAAAAGAAATCATAGGTGACATTATAACTTAGTGATAGAGTGCTTATATATGTTCCTATTTGATTCTTGCCACACATGTACATACACATACACATGTACATATGTATACATCTCAAACATATGTTCATATACATGTGTTTATGGCACAAATATTGAGCAACTGGAATTTTTATTTAAATGTGTAAATCTAATTTTTTCTTTTGCCCATTTCTAGGAACTTCTCACCCCTACTCACATCAAACCAAACAAAAACCTAATCTACTTGAATGTCTGTGTAATAGGTAACATTCTTAAATATAATATTAATATAACTCTTCTTTTCTTGTCTCTGGATTTGACTTGTTTTAGGTTATATGGTTAGTAATACAAATTCTAGTTTTTAACCCATTGTGCATAAAGAAGGAAAGAATTAGAATTGTGAAGTGACAGAGAGAGCTAGAGAGTTGTTCAGAATGAGTCTGCAAGAGGGGCAGGACTTGGTAACCACATCGACAGCCTGGTTCCTGTGCCTCTGCAGGCAAAAGTGTGTTATGATGACCCAACAGTTCTCAGATCTGTTACAAGGAATTCTTTGGGACATGAAAACTGACACTGGCCAAGATTCACATCATAAAGACAGCGGCTGGGGAGACATGAAGCTCTGGGCAGAAGTTGGCAGAGCATTGGGCTAGGTGGGAAGCAAGATTGACTCTTTACAGTTTTTATGATTCTATGTTGTTGTGGATCATTCCCTCAGATCACACAACCTCAGCAATTGGCAACTTCAGCCAGCTGATGAATTGCTTATACCACTGTTTCCCCACATGATGCTTAGACACAACATTTTAAGACTTTTGTATGGCTTTGACTTTGGGTTGGAGTTCAACTGTACAGATGTATTAAGATGTGTAAACAGCTACCAACAGTTGCTCAAAGTAGTTTGCTGAGAAGCAGGAGGGAGGATAAACACTCCAAAGAGATCATTATACCTTATGTTGAACTATAAAATAGAATATAAAAAGAAAGACAAAAAAAGCATGACTTGATAGTCTCCTTAATTATTATCCTTATAGTCAATTATGGATATCAGAGAAGTTCAAAGCTGGACAACAAATTGAGAAGTTTCCCTGTTTGAGGATGAACCATATTTTTACCCAATTTCAGTCCTGAGCTTGAAAGTTGCAGCATTGCCTTCTTACTGGTTTCTTCTCTTGAGAGTTATCTTTAGAAATGATGGGTTCTACTGTAGTAATCAGATTGGTGAATACCCTAGCTGTCATCATAGAGCCTCCATCTGGTTTCTGATGGAAGCAAATGAAGAGATCCACACAGCCAAGCACCAGGATGAGCTCCAGGAGTCCAGTCAAAGAGAGTGAAGAGGGATTCTATGAGCAAAGGCCATCAAGATCATGATGGGGAAACCAACAGACAACCAAACCAAACTAATGGGAACCCATGGTCCAATAGCTGTTGAGCCTCCATGGGACTGGACTAGACCCTCTGCATAGACAAGACAAGCTTGGCCTGTTTAAGGGGCCCCTGGTAGTGGGATCAAAATCTGTCCCTGGTTCATGAGCAGGCTTTTTGGAGCCCAGGGTCTGTGGTGGGACACCTTACACAGCCTTAGTTCAGGGGGAGTGGCTTGTACCTGTCTCAACTGAATGTATTAGGCTCTTCTGATTCCCCATAAGAGTCCTTGCCTTGGAGGAGGTGGGAATGGGGGTTAGGTTGTGGGGGAAGGCTGGGCAGGGGTAGGAGGAGGGAGGAGAGGGGCATCTGTGGTTGGTATGTAAAATGAACAGAAAATTTCTTAATACTACTACTAATAAAAAAGAATTGCTGAAGCCTCATCAGCCCCCCCCCCAAAAAAAAGATAGGTTGTTTATCACAATGTATGACAGGATACTTAACCATGAGATCAACAAGACTTACACTTCATAAGAACACATAGTTCACTAGAGAGAAAATTTTGTAAGTTAGTGTCTCCTCTCTTTATGGAACTTAATGAAACACCAGAATTTGCAAATAAAAGACAAGTTTGTGAGAGGCAAATATTTCCAGAAAGAATTGGTGAAGATCAATTCTGCAGACTCACACAAAATTATAACTGAATAATGAAATGTGATATGACCTATTGCACAATCTGACTGGGCACCTTGGGTATATATTAGGGGTATTTTTGTTATGAAATTAATCCCCCTTGCTTATGTACCATTTCTGTAGCCTCAATTGAGAAATAATAAAAGATTGCTGCAGTCTGATTCTTTCGCCAACTCCATTTGTACTGTCTAACTTCAAACTCATGCTGGAGAATTACATGTTCTAGACCTAAAATTGAATTTCTAAATAATTATTACACAATGTGACCTGAGCAGTGGTGGTGTGTGTATGTGTCATGAATGGTTAACATAATCTGTGTCTAGTCGAACCATTGTGTTCCTCTGTGAAGAGGTTAGGGAAATCACTGAATCCTAATGCCTGTGGCTTTTTAAAAATTACTCGGGATTAGATATATTGATGTACTAGCTCTTTATATTTGACTTTCTGACATTAATTCATACTTTTGCAGAGTTGTGACCTAGGGTCTTGGAAATTAACTTCATATTGTAATGATCTTCCTGCACACAATTCATTTGAATGATATTTTATTTCATAAATTTAAATTAGCTTTAAAATTTGAGAAAAATTTAAATGTAAAGAAACAAAGAGACAAAAAAGTCCCAGTGTCAGATTACTTAAGTCATCATGACCATGGAAATCTGAACAAATGGTTTGCTTTGGCTATCAGAGCTGTCTTTCCTCCATCTTTAGGTACTTGCAGCATGGAAGTGAATAGCACAGGAAGTCTGCAGAAATACATATCAAACCAATTTGGTTATTAAAATAATGTTTAAAATATTTTAGTAATCTTTTCTGCATTTCTAGATGGGCTTTATAAAATGGTAGATGATAAAAACATCAAGTAAATAACCAGGTTAATTTTAATTATTCAAACAAAAATTTTTAAATAAAAGAGAAATATCACCACTTTTGTTTTGTCCTGAAATCACTATTGTACATATTTCTTATGGCTTGATAAGCCATTAAATAAAGCTATTAGAAAGTATTAAAAATGGTCTTCCATTATTGACCTGAAGGTAAACCTTAGTGGACTATTTTTGAATCTACTCATTATTCAAACTTTGTTATATTATTGTCAACCAAACAAACAGAGGATACTTTATTAGTGATATTTGTTTGTAAATATTTTTCTTATTTGTCTGTCTCTTTTACTACAATTCATGACATTTCAGTGAACATACAAGGTTTTGTTAAGGACTTAGTGATTTCTTTTGAGCACACAATGTATATGTTTATAGACTACTTATATATGCATTTAGAATGTTTCCTTAGATGCTACATATATGTGTGGCTTGGCTGAAAATTTTTACGATATTTTCTGAAGAGTTTGTGTTACTTTACTTTCATAATAGTTTATGAGTATTCTAGTTGTTTCATGTCTGCATATGTAATTGTTTTTGTCAGCTTTGTTACTGAGATGACTGTTTCAAATCAACACTCATAGCCATGCTGCTTGGTGGAAAGATAACTTTACACATTTGCAATTTACTCTATAGGAAGTTTAGGAAGAATGCTTTAAAATTTCCTTTTTATTTGCTGGTATGAAAGCATGTCAAAAATCCAAATAAACTGATAAAAACTATGAAAAACATCTCCTGTAGCTAAATGACTAAACAATCAAAATAATGATAGGATACAAAATTAATATGTGAAATCCAGTTGCTTTGTATATGAGTAACAGATATTTGAAATTAAAAACATAATATCACTTATGTTAATGTGAAAGAGTAGAGAATTAAATATAAAGCAACCTAGTAGTTGTGGGTAATTGTCTACTG
>CABHPP010084722.1:0-15699 GCA_902168425.1 Peromyscus attwateri | reverse complement strand
TTGAATCTGTAGATAGCTTTTGGTAAAATTGCCATTTTTACTATGTTAGTCCTGCCTATCCATGAGCATGGGAGATCTTTCCATTTTCTGACATCTTCTTCAATTTCTTTTTTCAGGGACTTGAAGTTCTTGTCATATAGGTCCTTCACTTGCTTGGTTGGTGTTACCCCAAGGTATTTTATGTCATTTTTGGCTATTGTAAAGGGTGATGTATCTCTGATTTCCTTCTCAGCCTGTTTGTCAGTTGTATATAGGAGGGCTACTGATTTTTTTGAGTTGATCTTGTATCCTGCTATGTTGCTGAAGGTGTTTATAAGCTGTATCAGTTCCTTGGTTGAATCTTTGGGGTCACTCAAGTATACTATCATGTCATCTGCAAATAGGGAAAGCTTGACTTCTTCCTTTCCCATTTGTATCCCCTTAATCTCCTTATGCTGTCTTATTGCTCTGGCTAGAACTTCAAGTACTATATTGAATAAGTATGGGGAGAGCGGACAGCCTTGCCTCGTTCCTGATTTTAGTGGAATTGCTTTGAGTTTCTCTCCATTTAATTTGATGTTGGCTGTTGGCTTGCTGTAAATTGCCTTTATTATGTTTAGGTATGTTCCCTGTATTCCTGATCGCTCCAAGACCTTTATCATGAAGGGGTGTTGGATTTTGTCAAATGCCTTTTCTGCATCTAGTGAGATGATCATGTGTTTTTTTTCTTTCAGTTTGTTTATATGGTGTATTACATTGACGGACTTTCGTATGTTGAACCACCCTTGCATCCCTGGGATGAAGCCTACTTGATCATGGTGGATAATTGTTTTGATGTGTTCTTGGAGTCTGTTTGCCAGTATTTTATTGAGTATTTTTGCATCAATGTTCATGAGGGAGATCGGTCTGTAGTTCTCTTTCTTTGTTGTATCCTTGTCTGGTTTAGGAATCAGGGTAATTGTAGCCTCATAGAAGGAGTTTGGTAATGTTCCTTCTGTTTCTACTGTGTGGAACAATTTAGAGAGTATTGGTATTAAGTCTTCTTTGAAGATCTGGTGGAATTCTGTGCTGAAACCATCTGACCCTGGGCTTTTTTTGGTTGGGAGACTTTTAATGACTGTTTCTATTTCCTTAGGGGTTATTGGACTATTTAAATAGTTTATCTGGTCTTGATTTAACTTAGGTATGTGGTACCTATCCAGAAAATCATCCATTTCTTTTAGATTTTCCAGTTTTGTGGAATAGAGGTTTTTGAAGTATGACCTGATGATTCTCTGGATTTCCTCAATGTCTGTTGTTATGTCCCCCTTTTCATTTCTGATTTTGTTAATCTGGATGCTCTCTCTCTGTCTTTTGGTTAGTTTGGATAAGGGCTTGTCTATCTTGTTGGTTTTCTCAAAGAACCAACTCTTTGTTTCGTTGATTTTTTGTATTGTTCTCTTTGTTTCTATTTTGTTGATTTCAGCTCTCACTTTGATGATTTCCTGGCATCTATTCTTCTTGGGAGACTTTGCTTCTTCTTGTTCTAGAGCTTTCAGGTGTGCTGTTAAGTCACTAGTGTGAGATTTCTCCAACTTCTTTATGTGAGCATTTAGTGCTATGAATTTCCCTCTTAGCACTGCTTTCATAGTGTCCCATAGGTTTGGGTATGTGGTGTCTTCATTTTCGTTGATCTCTAGGAATTCTTTAATTTCTTTCTTTATTTCTTCCCTAACCCATTGGTGATTCAGTTGAGCATTATTCAGTTTCCATGAGATTGTAGGTTTTCTGTAGTTTTTGTTTTTGTTGAAATCTAACTTTAGACCTTGGTGGTCTGATAGAACACAGGAGGTTATTCCAATTGTTTTGTATCTATTGAGAATTGCTTTGTGGCCAAGTATGTGGTCAATTTTGGAGAAGGTTCCATGGGGTGCTGAGAAGAAGGTATATTCTTTTTTGTTAGGATGGAATGTTCTGTAGATATCAATTAAGTCCATTTGGGTCATGACTTCAGTTAAGTCCTTCATTTCTCTGTTAAGTTTCCATTTAGGAGATCTGTCCAGTGGTGAAAGTGGGGTATTGAAGTCTCCCACTATTAATGTGTGGGGTTTTATATGTGGTTTAAGCTTTAGTAGTGTTTCTTTTACATATGTGTGTGCCCTTGTGTTTGGGGCATAAATGTTCAGAATTGAAATTTCCTCTTGGTGGATCCTTCCTGTGATGAATATGTAATGCCCTTCTTGATCTCTTTTGATTGATTTTAGTTTGAAGTCTATTTTGTTGGATATCAGGATGGCTACACCCGCTTGTTTCTTAAGACCGTTTGATTGGAAAGTCTTTTCCCAGCCTTTTATTCTTAGGTAGTGTCTGTCTTTGTATTTGAGGTATGTTTCTTGTATGCAACAGAAAGATGGGTCCTGCTTTCATATCCATTCTGTAAGCCTGTGTCTTTTTATAGGTGAATTAAGTCCATTGATATTAAGAGATATTAATTACCAGTGATTGTTCATTCCTGTTATTTTTTGGTGGTAGTGTGTCTGTACTTCTTATCTTTGGGGTTTACTGCTGTGGGGTTATCTATTGCCTGTGTTTTCAAGGGTGTATCTGACTTCCTTGGGCTGGAATTTTCCTTCTAGTGCTTTCTGTAGGGCTGGGTTTGTGGATAAGTATTGTTTAAATCTGGCTTTGTCTTGGAATGTCTTGTTCACTCCGTCTATGATGATTGAAAGTTTTGCTGGGTATATTAGTCTAGGCTGGCATCCATGGTCTCTTAGTGTCTGCATTACATCTGTCCATGCTCTTATGGCTTTCAAAGTCTCCATTGAGATATCGGGTGTTATTCTGATGGGTTTGCCTTTATAGGTCACTTGGCATATTTCCTTTGCTGCTCTTAATATTCTTTCTTTTTTCTGTATGTTTATTTGTTTAAATATTATGTGGCGAGGGGACTTTTTTTGGGGGTCTAGTCTGTTTGGTGTTCTATAGGCTTCTTGTATCTTCATTGGCATTTCCTTCTTTAAGTTGGGAAAGTTTTCTTCTATGGTCTTGTTGAATATATTTTCCGCACCTTTAAGTTGGTATTCTTCTCCTTCTTCTATCCCTATTATTCGCAGGTTTGGTCTTTTCATGGTGTCCCAGATTTCTTGGACATTTTGGGTCATGACTTTGTTGGCTTTAGTGTTTTCTTTGACTGATGAATCTATTTCTTCTACCGTATCTTCAATGCCAGAGATCCTCTCTTCCATCTCTTGCATTCTGTTGGTTATACTTGCATCTGAAGTTCCTGATCGTTTACTTAGATTTTCTATTTCCAGCATTCCCTCTGTTTGTGTCTTCTTCATTTCTTCTATTTCCCTTTTCAGGTCTTGGACCTGTTTCATTGCTTTTTTGTGGCTTTCTTTCAGAGCTTTATTGTTTTCTTCCAGGACTTTATTGTTTTCTTCTACTTTAATTGTCCTTTCCTCTAGGTTTTTACAGCGTTCTTGCCATTTTTTTTTGTCTGTTCCTCTATATAAGCCTCTACCTTCTTCATGATGTTATTCATAAGGCTGTTTTCTTCTGCTTCTTCCAATTTTTGGTGATCAGCTCTAGATGTTGGAGGAGGGCTAGGTTCTGGTGATGCTGTATTGCTCTTCATTTTGTTGTATGTACTTCTGCCTAGATGTCTACCCATCTCCTTGTGTTCGATCTTGGTCTTATCAGCTCACTTGGTGGAGAAAGAGCTGACAGATTCGGGAAGTCTCTCTCTTTTGTCCAGATGGGACTCTCTTCTCCAAATGGGAAGTGCGAGGCAGGTTGGGAGCTCTTGTTCAGATGGGAAGGCCAAAGCAGGATGGGAGCTATTGCCCAGATGGGAAGTCCGAGGCAAGACGGCAGCTCTTGTTCAGAAGAGGAGTCTCTTGTCCAGAAGGGAAGTCCGGGGCAGGATGGGAACTTTGTCCAGAAGGGAAGTCCGGGGCAGGCTGGGAGCTTTGTCCAGAAGGGAAGTCCGTCCGGGGCACGATGGGAGCTGGGGGCCGATCTCTAAGTCTCAGGAAGTGGCAGGGGTCTCCGGGGGTGATGGACTTGGGGGCAGGGCTTGGAGACTGCAGGGGATCTTGGAGAAGGGGGCCCTTCCCAGTAGGGGTGGGGGTAGAAGGGAGCCTGCCCGCTGGCCAGAACTTGGGGCCAAGGTGCGCAGGTCTTGCCAGGGGTGGCTGGCGCCCAGGGACGGGATCTAGGGTGAGGGCGGGCACTCACCTTTGTCCAGAAGGGAAGTCCGTCCAGGGCAGGATCTGCTTTGGCAACTAATTTAATGAGAGATGGTCTCATAGCCAACTTCCTGGTGTTATGCCTTTTACAATCTTTCTGTCCTCCTTTCTTAAATGTTTCTTGAGGCATATCTGCATGAGCTGTGATGTAGATGTATCTCCTGGGCTCCCCACACTCCATCGATCTCTGCATTGTGTCTAGTTATAGTCTCCTCCAATGGCCACAGTGGTAGTTTGAAAGAAAATGCCCCCCAAAGGGAGTGGCACTATTAGGAGGTGTGGCTTTTGTTGGAGTAGATGTGGTTTTATTGGAGGAAGTGTGTTACTGTGGAAGCGGGCTTTGAGGGTTCATATATACTCAAGATACCACCCAATGTGAGAGACCACTTCCTGTTGCCTGCAAGATGTAGGACTCTCAGCTACTTCTCCAGCACCATGTCTGCCTGCACTCCACCATGTGGTGGTATTGTGTTCCCCAAAATATTGTGCATGCTAATAAACTTATCTGGGGTCAGAGAAGAGAACAGCCACAATATTAAACATAGAGGATAGGCAGTGGTAGCACACGCCTTTAATCCTAGCATTCCAGAGGCAGAAATCCCTTTGGATCTCTGTGAGTTCAAGGCCACATTGGAAACTGCCAGGCATGGTGACACACGCCTTTAATCCCAGAAAGTGATGGCAGAAAGCAGAAAGATATATAAGGCGTGAGGACCAGAAACTAGAAGCATTTGGCTGGTTAAGCTTTCAGGCTTTGGAGCAGCACAGTTCAGCTGAGATCCATTTGGATGAAGACTCAGAGGCTTCCAGTCTGAGGAAACAGGATCAGCTGAGGAATTGGCGGGGTGAGGAAGCTGTGGCTTGTTCTGCTTCTCTGATCTTCCAGCATTTGCCTCAATACCTGGCTCCAGGTTTGTTTTTATTAATAAGAACTTTTAAGATTCCTGCTACACCACCATGTCCCACCATGATGATAATGGACTGAACCTCTGAACTGTAAGTGAGACACCTCAATTAAATGTTTTCCTTCATAAGAGTTGCTGTGGTCATGGTGTCTCTTCACAGCCATATAAACTTTAATTAAGACAGTCTCTTTTTGCTGTGAGGAGCAGCTTCTTTGATGATGGATAATAGTTTCATTTATCTGTGAGTATGAGGATAAGACAATATAGTTAGGAATTATGCTGGTCTAGCAAAGGAACAGTAGTAGATTCTCTTCTAAAACCCATGACTTATCTATCCCCTGATAGTTGCCTAAGTTCTACTACCAGACATGATTTCCCTGTTGTTGAGTGGGCCTTAAGTCCAATTAGAAAGCTGTTGGTTGCCACCAGCATGTGAGTGCCACTTACTGTACTTTTATGGATTTCTTGCCATGCTGGTCCTTGCTGTAGTTCATAGCTGTTGCAGCTAGATAGGACTATTGATTTCTTTCTTCCTGGGGCAACTTGCATAGTACTTTTTGTATTGTGGAAGCCAGACCAGATGAAGATCCAGCTTGAATAATCTCAGTTCTGTGTTCTAAGTGTGTGGTTTGTTCAGCAGGAAGGGCTGAAGAACCTCAGAGAGGCAACGGAGGACAACAGCAATAGCCTACCTGGTTTGGGGAATCACTTGAACTAACTCTAAATGTTGTTTCTTGTGGTACATTTTTGTTAGTTTATGGAACATTCTGTAGGAGTGGGCATAAACATTTTCAAAGTTTGAGATCAGAGGGACCAACGCAAAACTGTGTCCTCTGTAGACCACCTTGATTGAAAACCTGTTTGGAAGAAAGCTGTAAAGTTCTGCTGGCCTGTGCAACAGCTTCCTAAAAATTCAGACCAGAATGGAGAAGCCCTTAATGTACAACAGGAAAAAAAAAGTTGGGTCTCCAGTATTCCTAGAAAAGCTAAAAAATTAAATGAAAAAGTACTTGGAATTAGACATAAAAAATCCTTTGGGACAAAAGATACTAAAATTACACTTTGTAACTAACATACATAGTGAACATTTTCAAAAGGTTTAGAATTGCAAGCACAGGATAAAAAAGATTAAAGTAAAATGCTATACATATAGGAAAAAGGGACACTTCAAGAGGGAATATCATACCTTAAAAAGTAAGCAAGAAATAATACCCCCAGGACTTTTGATAAGGATTAAAAGGCATTAATAAACATCCCTTGTCATCTAAAACTTCAATTACAGGACTAAAATGTGCTTTATTTTCTGCCTGTTTTTGTTTTTCAGGGAATATTCCCTCACATCAAGGTCATTTTGATAATGTACTAAAGTTATTGCTAAAACGTAATTTTTTCTAGGCACAGGGTAGAAAATTATGTCCAAGCAGAGAAAATGTTTGAGTGAGACTTGTAAGAAGACATAGCTTGGTAGTGTGGTGATATGTTGTTTGTAATCTGGGGAATAAAGCTTGCCTGAAGATCAAAGGACAGAGTCAGCCATGGAGTTAGTCACAGAGGTCAGCCAGTGATGGCACACACCTTTAATTCCAGCACTAGGAAGGTTGAGACAGGAAGTGATATGGCTGGGCAGAGAAAGGAATATAAGGCAGGAGGAGATAGGAAGTCACTCTCTTCCAGCCTCATTCAGGAGGAGTTGGTGAGGTAAAAGGTGGTGGCTGTGGCTTGCTCTGCTTCTCTGATCCTTCAGCTTTCACCCTGATATCTGACTCTGGGTTTCTATTATAAGACCATTTAGGATTCGTGCAACATCTGACATCCAACTTTTGGGGCACGAATTCACAAAAAAGTCACTTGCCTGTGGCTTTGCAGCCACCACCTCAGTCCGGAGCTACATGTGGCTAGAGTCTCCACCCCACCTGTGCCAGAGTCCTACCCTGCCAGCTAAGTTTCTGTCGCAGCCTATCTGCAGCAATCTCCATAGGCTTTTGGGCTCCAAAAGTCACAGGAGTTAGCCTCTTTCTCACATTCCCCGGCCTCCTACAGGCAGCTGGCTCTTTTGCTTCTTCCCTCTCCTGGTGGGTTTTGGCTTTCTCTGGGCCCCCTCCTCAGGCTGCTGCCACTGTCATCTGGCAGCAGATTTAGTGAGTCAATTGGGATTTCTTAAAGGGAGGAACTAGGTAAAAGAGAGTTTTTTCCCACATTAAAAAATGGGAAACACTATTACAATGGAAGAAGTTTGGTCTCTGTTTGATAATAAATTAGGCAGTTTGGAAATGGAACAATTAAATGAGAGGATAATTATCTTAGATGGGATTGACATAATGTCAATTATAAACATTATCAGTTTGATCTTTCTTATTTTATCTCTAAAAAATTGATTTATATGAGTGCCAAGTTGATTGATATGAATGCCAAGATACAAGTCTTAGAAAAACTTATTAAAACAGATCATAGAGATATTCAGACCCAGACAGAGGAATTTAAAGGAGAACCAATCTCAGCATTGCATTATAAGGTTACAGAAAAACAGCCTAAGGCTTCAAACAGCCAACCTTAATTTATCCGGCAACCTTACAGGAACTGCCAAATGATAGATATCCCCAAGACTGTATACGAGCTGAATGGACTCCTGTACAAATGTTAGATTTGAGGAGATTCAAAGAAGCAATAGTCTCATATGGCATGCACTCACCTTTTGTGAAGCAGATGTTAAACTCATCGTCAATTTGTAATAGAATCATCCCTTAAGATTGGAGAGATTTGGTTACAGCAGTCTTAGAGGCTGGTTCCCAATTACGATGAAGGACCTTGTGGAAAGATGAGGTTAAAACTATTGAACAACAAAGTACAGTTAGAAGTATGGAAATCTCCCAATATCAACTTCTTAGAGAGGGTAATTATGCTGATATACAAAGACAATCTTTATATGATGACCACATACTGGCCTCATGATGCACAGCAGCCTTGAATGCTTGGGACAGAATTGAAGAAGTAGGAAAGAAAATTGAGTCATTTACAAGAGTGATAGGGCCCAAAAGAAACCTCCACTGATTTCTTACAAAGGTTGACTTCAGCAGTAAATAGAATGATACCAAATTCAGAAGCTAGGCAAATAATACATAATTAAATCTTTGGCTTTTGAAAATGCTAATGCACAATGCAAAAGGGTAATTAGGCCATTAAATGCAAGATCAGCACCCTTGGCAGAATGGATCTGAGATACAATCAATATTGAATCTCATGATCATGATGATGCTTGGATAGGAGAGGTGATTTCTAGAGGTCTGAAGAAAAATAATAATGTCAAATGTTTCAATTGCGGTGAACAAGGTCACCTAAGAAGGGACTGTAAACAAGGCATTCCTAAAACTAATGTTTTTTCAGGAATAATCCTAACAGAATTCTCCTCCTTTCTGGATTATGCAGAAGGTGTGGCAAAGGCAGACATTGGAATAACAAATGTAAGTCAACAAGGGACAGACAAGGTAATCCCTTGCTTTTGCCGTTGGGAAACACCCAGAGGGGCCTCTCATAGGCCCTCATGTCAAATTCTATTCAGTCCTTTCCTGTCATTGTGGAAGAAACTCCTTCCCAGAGCAATTAAAGTACCTAATGCTTATTGTAAAAAAACATACTGTTCTGGATGATAGAACAGCTATAGAAAAGAGAACAAAAAAATTGGGAGAAACCATAAAACAAAATTGTTGGCAAACTTCTATAAATGAACAAAGACCAAAATTAAAAATATGATCAAATGGTATTATCATTTAAGGTCTTTTAGATACAGGTGTTGATGTAACACTACTTGTACCAGAATCTTGGCATCCAAATTGGCTTCTTCAGGAGGTAAGTGTTCAGCTTTTAGGGATTGGAACATTATCACAAGTGAAACAGAGCATGAGATGGGTCGAATGTACAGAACCAGAAGGACAGAGAGGAAAATTACAGCCATATGTGGCTAATATAGCCATGAATTTATGGGGACATGATTTGTTACAGCAATGGAATACCCAGATTAACATTCCTGCAATCTCAGAAACAAACCACAAACTAACATATGTTGCTGAGAAAAATATTAGAAGGTATTTAAAAAAAAAGTCAATAGCTTGATCCTTGCCCTCCAAGGTCATACATAATGGAGGGGACAAAGATACCCCTCTGATGAATTATTTGCCCTCTTGATAAGAAATTCCATGGCCTTTTCAGAGATTAAACACTAACCAATGTACATCCTATAAGAAGGAGAGTTACTGGGGACCTCAGGCTATATGTGACACAATATGCAATTTATAATTGTACATGAGTTTACACCGTTGCTACACAGATATGCGAGTGATGTTTAAGTTATAAATGCATGTATGTGGAACTTACAAAAGGGAGAGGTAATAAAAAACTAAAATATAAACTGATTATCTTAGGAAAAGTCCTAAGTACCTCCCTATAGCTTTGCTTAGGAATAAAATTGCTCTAAGAAGGGATGCAGCCTGTGATATGAAATGTTCAGTGGCTTTCTATATCTTAGTGGGTTCACAGGTCTTCCCACCATGGAAACCAAGAATCAGTTTCTCAGAAATTATGTGCTGAATCTCTCCTCCAGCTTGCTTTCTCTTAGATTACAAAGCTTTCTTGCCCAGACTCACCAGCTGAATTTCCAGCCCATTCTTTCTAGGTCGGAACCACATGCTGATAAACCATTGGTAAGAAAACAACATGGAACTGACCTGGTAGTAGCCATTTCTGGTGCTGTTAATCACTGAAGCTGTGGATCCAAAGACTGAAAGGAGTATGGCACATTACACCTGAGTGAAGACAGCTGCTGGCAGTATAGCCATAAGGAGACCCTTTAAACTTAAAATGAAGAAATAACCACTTTTAATCTGGTTATCATGGAAAATGAAAATGGAAAAATCAGGAAATTAGTATAATTAAAATAGCCATTATACTAACTGTTTAGTTTGATGCATAACTACTTTTATTCTGTGGAAACTTAGAAAAGCAGAACTTTCTTGGATGGAGATAGATAGATAGATAGGTAGGTAGACAGACAGATAGATAGATAGATAGATAGATAGATAGATAGATATCTCCCAAGTTTTCCTCCTTATATTATCTAAGGAACCCATAGAATTAATTCTAAAAGGAACTTGAGATTACTTTATCACCTAAAGGACATGGTGTTGATACAGCTTGCTTTGTTTTTACTTTTGATAAGTGTGATGGCAGAAACCAGATATGGAAAATTGAAAACTAGTGCACAATAGGTTAAATTTCTGGTACATATGCTCACTAAGAGAGGTTGCTATGCTTGTGTGGCAAGGTATCCCCAGTCTCAAGCACTACACTTTTACACCTGAGTAAATTACATGCTAGCCCTCTTGCAGGAGAAGGATGCATGGGGAGATGAAACCAGCCAGAGACTGTACAGACAGACCCATCATAACCTCCTCCATATCAGCAAAGAGGATGAATTACTCCTCATGGCTCACACAAAAGGGAGATGAATTCTCCTACCCAAAGGGGGGATCTTGAAACTTGTACCCACATCCTAACTGTCTCAAGCAATAGAGGCTCAAATAGCAATTATTCTGTACTCAGTGTTTCCAAAGCTGGCGTATGGTGATATTGTGCACAGTAGAACCTTTATGTTGTGGTAACGCCCGCGTTACTGTAACCCGTTCACCATGTCCGAGCGAGGGGCTGTGGATTAAAAAATAAAGACAAGAGACAGCCAGTCATTTGCCACAACAGAATGCCAAATGCCAAATGCCGTTTATTGAAGGAGGGAGGAAACCTTAAATACAGGCTTACAGCACAATGGAGGATCCCCGAAGGGCAGAAGTTCGCTACTGAATGTTCTACATTCTTGCATCTAAGCTGTTTACACCAAATGCAGGATACAGGAACAAAGAACCTCCAGTGACAGTGATCGTTCAGTAAGAAGGAAATCGACAGGGAATCAGCATAGGGAGGACATCTGGTCAAGGTCAGCAAGCAGGCAACAGTTTACTCAAATATGGGGAGCCAGGGCCCTACACCTTTATTCAAGTCTACCACTTGGCTTGCATGGATGGTTCAATTGGCTATGTCTTTTACCCTGGCCTTCAAGTCTTCTCTTAGTAAAGCTAATCTTCCAAGGAGACCAATAACCAGGTCGTTTATCTATATTGGCTCCAAAAGTTTCCTCGGGGAAGTTCCAAATGAATTTTTTTCTTTTTATTCTTCTTTCATGCAATACACCCCAACTGCAGCCTACTCTCCTTCCACTCATCCTAGTTCCCCTCTCTCTCATCACCTCTCTCCCCCAGATCCACTGCTCCTCCATTTCCCCTCAGAAAAGAGCCGGTCTTCCAGGGATATCAACCAAACATGGCATAACAAGACGCAATAAGACTAGTCACAAACCCTCATATCAAGACTGGACCTGGCAACTCATCAGAGGGAAAAGGGTCCCATGAGCAGGTAAATGAGTAATGAGACATCCCCAGTCCCACTGTTAGGAGTCCCACAAACACCCCAAGCTAAACAACCACAGCTCATTCACAGAGGACCTAGTGCAGACCTATGCAGGCTCTGTGATTGATGCTTTGGTGTCTGTGAGTCGCTGTAGCTCTGCTTAGTTGATTCTGTGGGCCATATTCTCCTAATGTCCTCAACCCCTCAGACTCCTACAGTCCTTCCTCCCCCTCTTCCATGGGGTTCCTTGAGTTCTGCCAATTGTTTGATTGTAGGTCTCTGCATATGCTCCTGTCAGTTGCCTGAGGAAGCCTGTCTGATGACAATTGGGCTAGTCACATTCCTGTGAGTACTGCAAAATATGTTTGGGAATCATTTCATTGACTGCTTGTTTGTTTGTTTGTTTGTTTTTGCCAGTTGTGTTTCATTCTTCCCTAGGTCTCTGAGCCATCTAGCTTCAGGATCCTGGCCAGTGCCAGGCATGGGCTCCCTCTCATGGTTTAGGCCCTCAGGTTAGACCAGTCATTGGTTGGTCACTCCCACAGGCTCTGAGCCACCATTGCCCCATCACATCTTGCAGGAAGGACAGATGTAGGTCGAAGGTTTTTGTGGCTGAGTTGTGTCCTAGTCCTACCACTGGGAGCCTTGTCTGGTTACAGAAGATGACCAGTTCCGGCTCCATATCCTTCATTACTAGGAATCCTCACTACAATCACCCTCATAGGTTTCAGGAAGTTTCCACTGCGCTAGGTTTCCACATTGCCTCCTAAATACACACTATTCCAGTCATCTGTCCATGTATTCTCTCCCACCATCCTTCCTTCCCCCACCTGATCCCCCCTGTTCCCATCCCATGCTCCTCCAGTCCACCCACAAAGTCTATTCCATTTCCCCTTCTCAGGGAGATTCATGCTTCCTTCCTCCCTAGAGCTCTTGTTACTTAGCCTCTTTGAGTCTGTGGGTTATAGTGTGATTATACTTCACTTGGCAGCTACTGTCCCCTTAAAGTGAATACATACCATGTTTGTCTTTCTGGTGCTGGATTGCCTTACTCAGGATGACTTCTTTTTTCTAATTCCAAGTGAGTTTAAGCCTAGAAATCAAATAGCCACAGGATTCAAATAAAATCTATTGTCATGGCCAACTAGACAAGAATGTAAAGTAATAAAAGATTTATCAGTTATGCCAGGGCTGCATTTAAAGAGGTATATAACCAGCTGCTTGCGACCAGCTGAATGGCTCGGAAGAACAAGATCACATTTGATATGATGCTAGCAGAAAAGGGAGGTACTTGTATTGTGATAGGTAGAAGGTATTGCACTTTTATTTCTCATAATGCAGTTTTTGATAGTGCAGTTCCAAAAGTTTCTCGAGGGCTACTTTATCCAATGAGTTAGCCAAACACTAAGGAATAAACCACCCCTCTTCTAACCTTACAAAACAATGGTTTGAAAAATGAAACAGAACCATGACTTCAGTCCTGACTTCTCTTGTTATGGTCATAGAAGTCATGATTACAGTTCAATGTTACATGGCTTCATACAGATGAGGGTTAATTTGATGACTAATTTCCATGGCAAAACCTGCCAAAATTCTTATCTCTTATCCTAACATGATACTGATGAATACTATAAAACAGGAAAGTCAGACAATGCTACTTAATTTTTTCAAGGAATAAAAAGATATGGCAAAAAAAGAAAAAAAGGTGAAAAAGTAAATAAAATACACAGACTTTCTATTAAATGGTTAAATAAGATGAAACTCCATGAAAAGAAATTGTCAAAAAGCCATTTGAAAAACATTCAAATTCCTCCAAGGTAAGCACTTGTCACAGTATGTGCTCAGGTTGTATCTTCTTGTCAAAAACTGCTTTGCTTACCTTCTCCACTCTGAGTTAGTCATCCAGGCTCTGAGCAGTCAGAGTAAAACCCTGTAGGTACCCTGCTCGACACGTTTGCCTGCTTGATTTGAGACAGTCCCACTGCAATGAAGGGAGCCAGCATGGTCACTTGAATTCTCTATAGCACAATGAAACCAGCTTAAGACAGTGATTACATTGCTGATCCCTCAACACGACGCAAGCAGAGCATTCATAGGAAGCAGACTGTGACCCCACTGGTTTCAGAGGACTTCTGCTCTGCCTTAGTCACTCTGGAAGCTGACTTATTTAAGCACTGCAGACGCTTGAGGAGCCTATCATTTTACGGGAGAAATAGACTATTCTGACTTCCTGTATCAGTTCCCTCACTGTGGTGCATTATCACCCCTTGTTCTCCTCTCAGCTCTAGGATGCTATCTGGCACAGACCCATGCAGCTCCTGTGCATGCTGCCACAGTCTTTGCGAGTTCATATGTGCATCAGTCCTTCTGTGTTTGGAAGATCTTGTTTCCTTGCTGTTCTCCATCCCCTTTGGCTCTTATAATCTTTCCACCATCTCTTCTATAGAGTTCCCTGAACCCCAAAGGGAGGGATTTGATGGAGACATCTTGTCTAGGGCTGAGGCTCTTGCACATTACCAAGTTTGGCTATCAGCATGAGGTGCAGACTTGGCCCCCTCTGGACTTCAGCTGGACTACAGCTTCTGTGTGCTCACCCTGAGGAAGATGCTGTCTCAATGATACTGCTCACTTCTTAATCACAGATGATTCTTTAGTCCCAGCTGACCAGAAACCAATTCTCCCAGAATAGCAAAGGTTTCACTTAAATGTTTCCAGTCTTTTGTTAACCACAGCTGATTCTTCAGCCGCAGCCGACCAGAACCACAGAATCTTAATGTTGAATGACCCTGATAGAATTTTTCAAGGATTCTCAAAACTTCCCTCTGAAATTTCACAAGCCAGGATTCCCTCATCTTCACTGTTCTCAGCATTACCTTCTAAGTTCCTCTAATAGCTCATTGCATTCTGAATTCAACAGCTTTTCCAACCCAAAGCTCCAAACTTCTTCCACAGTCCTCCCCCAAACATGGCCAGGTTTGTCACAGGAATACCCCCTAAGCCAAATACCATATTATGTCGTATTTAGGGTTTCTACTGTTGTGATAAAACACAATAAACAAAAAAATGTTTATTTTATCTTAAAACTCTCAGGTCACACTCCATCACTAAGGGAAGTCAGGGCAGGAACTCAAGGCAGGAACATAGAGGCAGGAACTGAAACAGAGGCCATTAAAGAATACTGCTTACTGGCTTGGTCCTCTTGACTTACTCAGTTTGTATTTTTATACACCCCAAGACCACCTGCCCAGGGGTAGCACCATAAACAATGGGTTGTCCTCTTCCACATCAGTTAATCAATAGACTGCCTCCTAGGCCAAATTATGGAAGCATTTTCTCATGGAGAGTCCCTCATTCCCTCCTCTCTGGTGACTCTAGATTTAGTCCAGGTGACAAAAAAACAATAAACAAACAAACAAACAAACAAACAAACAAAAACCATAGCCAACACACTCAGTTTCCCCCTAAGTAAAGAGTGGCTAACGGCTGTTCCCATGGCAACGTGGCAAAGTCTGCTCTACTCAGTATCAGTATGCTCCTCACAGATAACATGATGTGACCACCCCAATCCATGATTGGTTCCTGATACTTATTGTCATCAAATCTGTAAATACAGTGAGGAGGAAAGACAGGCAAGGGAAGAAATGATGCCATTACAGTACAGGTTTTACCTATGAAAGAACCCATGAAGGGGTTCTCTGGTATAAGATGCAGAGCCTGAAATCTACTTACAGGCTGGGGTACTTAAAGGACAAATAAGTGAAAAAGGGAAGAGAGCTAAAAAAAAGTCCACCTTTTGGGTCCAGAGTTGCCTGTTTCTAGAGGTGCTCAGGTAAATATAGTGAGTGCCAGGGAAAAGAACAGCACATGATCAATAAACATCTCTTGTGGTCAGGAGCTACCAGGACTCCCTAGATCAGAGAGGGCACAAGGGAGTAGCCAGTTCTGGGAACCAAGTTACTTTAGTTTCAGAAATTGTTATCATTTATCCAAAATGGAGGAGCTTTACAAAAAGGCATTGCCATACCTAACAAAATCTAATAATGGCTTATATTCATACTAAGAATTAATCTCAGTCCTTATGCCTTGGTGTACAAAGCTGTTCCCCATCTCCCTTTTGGACCCATTGACAGCTACTC
>CABHPP010084712.1:0-14464 GCA_902168425.1 Peromyscus attwateri | reverse complement strand
GTGTGTGTGTGTGTGTGTGTGTGTGTGTGTGTGTGTGTGTAGTTATATGTGAGTTCAAGTGCCATGGAGGCTAGAGCTGAAGTGAATAACAGTTGTGAGCCACCGCATAGGAGAGTTGGAAATCCAGTTCAAGTCTTGTGCAGGAACAGCAAGTGTTTTGAACAGTTGAGTCACCTCTGCAGCTCCTTTAATATTATCTTTTACTTTTTATTTGAGTCATTTATCCATTCCCATCTATCAACAGCTCTCCCTTGTTTAGTTATTAAAACATGGTCCCAGAATACTCGGTTATTCTTTCTTTATAGCTGTATTTCAATTCTAATAGCCTTCTCATAGATCTCTCAAGACTATGAGCAAGTTTTATGAGATGTAGAAATGTTCACTATTAGCATGGTTGGAAGATTAGATAGCAGATACTGAGAAGATCCTGAAGATGCAGCCTCAAAAGACTGGCTCATCCTTCAAAACCATGTTTGCATTGTTTGGAGTATATGATGGGAAGGGTATCATGGGAAATCTCTGAATTATCTTCTAGTATTTGTTTCTCCCATTGTCTAACTTAGTTGTCATTCATAATATTCTTTTGAAAGCAGATGCTTTGAAAAACCCACAGTTTCCTCTTCTGAAAATTCCCCATTCTCTAAAGCACAGACAGGCTGAGAACTTCCCCATCTTCCTATTGTCTTTGAGTCATCTCTCTACTGTCTCATGTACATACTCCTGTCTCATTTACCTACAGCAGCTTAAGTTAGCCTCACCAGCCCCAGAATTATTGCATGCTTGAAAGCTTCTACTACCTGGTAACTAAGTTCATTGGACTAAGTTCCACGTCCTGGAAAGTACTAGGCTATGGACACGTGCAGCTACATTCTTCACAATTTTGTAAAAACCATCAGCCCAACGCTAATCGACACTCCTTATTTCTGACTTCATCGGAATACCATTTACTGTTCACATCGTCAGAGCTGTGTTCACAAGTTTACATTTCCTTTTCTCTAGATGGATGCTAGAGTTTCTTCTGTTTTCCCTTTTGAGTTCTCAAAAGAATCATCCCTCTCTTGTATTCAACGCAAAACAGGCTTGTCCATTATTCACTTTAAAAGTCATGTGGCCTCTATATATTACCAGTTCAAGAGCTGCTCAAGTGAAATAAAGCATTTATAAACTCTGGGTGCTTGAATGAGAAATGTCAGGCACAGTCTCACACATTTGAACACTTGGTCCCAATTCCTGGTGCTCTTTGGGGAGGTTATAGAACCTGCAGGAGATGCAGCCTTGCTGATTGAACTACAGGCCAGGAAGTGGATTTTCAAGAGTTTATAGCCTCATTTTAGCTACAGGGAGTCTAAAGTTCTACTTCTGCTTGGCTAACTCCATTTGTGTTTGAAGATGAAGATCTCTCAGCTTTCTGCTCCAGCTGCCCATTCCATGCCTTACCTATCATTATGGATTACAATAATAAACTCTTTAAATAAGACAGTTTGCTTTATGACATTGTATCACATCAACAAAAAGTAAATAATAGCGACTAGTACTAATTTTCTATGCATAATATTTCCTCTGACTAAAACTGAGTAACAATTAAAAATAGAAACATATTTTACTCGGTGTTCTGGATGCTATAAAATCCTAGAGCATAGTGAATATCTCTCTGCTATGTTATGATCGTAAGTATCACCTGGCATGATAGTGAAAATATGCCAGGTTTAGTCTAGCTTCTTCTTTTTTTTTTTGGCTTTTCGAGACAGGGTTTCTCTGTGTAGCTTTGTGCCTTTCCTGGAACTCACTATTTAGACCTGGCTGGCCACAAAATCACAGAGATCTGCCTGGCTCTACTTCCTGAGTACTGGGATTAAAGGAGTGCGCCACCACCACCACCACCCAGCAGTCTAGCTTCTTATAATGTCACAAATGTCATCATAGGTGTGACCCTTGTGATGTCTTCTAATATTAATTATCTCAAAGGTTATGTGGCAAAATGCAGTTAATGCATGAATTGGAGACTGACTTTCTAAAGCCTGAGTTCAGGGGTAGGAAAAATGACTCAGTTGGTAAACGTTTTGCCCTGCATGCATGAGGACCTGAGATTGGATAAGAGAAAAAAAATGAAAAATGTCACTCCATATTGATAATAGGAATGGTTACTCAGAAATATAGTAATATATAGGCACCAAATGTCAAAGCACCCAATTTTTTAAACAAATACTGTTGGAAATAATGGGAGAGACAGAACCTACAGTAATAATTATGGATAACTTTATTACAACTCTGTAAACAACACATAAAATCCAGACAAGAAAACAACAAAAATACCATACATGGAAATGAGTAACTTTAATCCAGGCATTCAAGAGTATGAGGTAGGGGGATTGTAACTTGGGAAAGTACACTGGGATGCAAAACAAGATCTCCCCCAAACCAAACACAAAAAAAGACGATACAGAAATACCAGAGTTAAGTTACACCGTAGATCAAATAGAGTTAACAGACATTCAAAAAATATTTGCACCCAATGATCACAGTCTGTATAGCATTACTGGTATGTATATATTTTAGGGATGAACATTTGATTTTGGTCACTTATAACCCACAAGTGTGCTCTTCCTTGGGGAAGACTACTTCTCTGGCTCTCAGCATTCCCTGGTGGACTGTAGCTTTTTTTTTTTCTTTTTAATTAAAAATAGATTCTCCTCTCATAAAATAAATTCCAATCACAGTTTCCAGTCCCTCCACTCCTCCTAACGCCCTTCTCCCCTCTTTCCCATATCCAACCCCCTTCTGCTCCCTCTTCAGAAAAGAACAGGCCTCCAAGAGAAGACAATCAGACTGGACAAAACAAGGTATGATATGACAAGGCAAAAGACCTCATATCATGCATGGACTAGAAACCCAACTGGAGAGAAAGAGACTCAAGAGTAGGCAAAAGAGTGAGAGATACACCAATGTCCACTGTTAGGAGTCTCACAAAACCCCCAAGCTAATAGCAATAACATATATGGAGACGATCTGGTGCAGACCCATGCAGGCCTGGTGCTTCCTGGTTCAGTCTCTGTGACCCCACGTGAGCCCTGCTTCCTTGATTTGGTGAGCCATGTTCTCCTGGTATCTTCTATTCCCTGTGACTCCTAGAGTCTTTTCTCTCCTTCTTTCCAGGGCTCCCCTATCTCTGAAGAGAGGAACCAGATGGAGACCTCCAATTTAGACTCTCTTTCCGAATAATGTCTGGCTGTGTGTCTCTGTACCCACTCCTATCTGGGGCCAGTGATGATGACTGGATAAGACACTGATCTATGAGTATAACAGAATGTCATTAGGAATCATTTCATTGATTTAAAACAAAACAAAAAACAAACAAAAAAAAAAAGAAAGAGCAAATCAGTCATGTTTGTTTCTACCTTAGGTCTCTGGGCTATCTAGTCTTCCATTTCTAGGCATTCAAGCAGTGTTGGGCACCGGCTTCCTCTTGTAGCTTTTAAAATTAGGTTTGCTACATAATCACAGTTGTCACTTAAAAAGTAACTAAACCAGCCTCCCTTCGATCATGCATGGATAAAGAACAGAACCTCTGTACAGCGTGATTCCCTATTCATCAAGGCTGTACAGGACATCAGCATCAAGTAAGATGCCTCAGATGAACTCTCTGAGTTTGAGATTGGCACCCCAGCCAGCAACAGCACAGAGGCACTGATCTCAGCTGTAATGGCTGGAAGGAGCATCTCCCCATGGTTGGCTCGGAGAACAAGCCCTGCCAATTCTTCTGGAGACTCTGCCATTGCTAGCTGTCATGAAGGAGGGAGCAGCTATGGGAAGGAGGACCAGGAGCCTAAGGTTGATGGTCCTGATGACATTTCTTCACAGTCTTTGTGGCCTGGAGATGTAGGCTGTAGGTCTTTGCCCATCAAGGAAAATCAGGTTTCACCATCACATTGTGGAGGGAGTGAACTTCCATCCTGCAAGGACACTGCAATACAGAACTCTTTATCAGAGCAGGGTGCTGGGGATGGCTGGCAGCCCACCGGCTGGAGGAAGAATAGGAAAAACAAAGAGACTGTCCGACATATCACACAGCAGGTGGAGGAGGACAGCCGGGCTGGCTCCCCAGTACCCTCATTCCTGCCCACATCGGGATGGCCTTTCAGCAGCCAAGACTCAAGTAAGCCTTTCTTGTTACCAGCTGGGTGCAGGTGGCCCAGGTCACTATGTTGACAACTTCATGGCTGTTGGTGAAGTGATATATTCCCATGCTCACACTAATGGCTTCCTATGGTCACCTTCTATCACAGTAAATTAGTGTGACTGCAGGAAATATGACCTACATGTAACCAAGGCTAAGATGACTTTGGGGCCCTAACAGCCGTGGTGTGTCTATCCCATCAATACAGCTCCAGTATGTAGAGGTTGCTTGAGTGGGGCTTCCATGAAACCACTAAGACAAGGTACAGGGTCTGTAGTTGGAACAGTAGGGAGACAGTTGGGGAAGCTCAGCTGTTCTGAGTTGTCTGTCTTTCCTCTTTTATCAGATGTCCATAGACCTTGGGTACTTTTAGATAACTGTTTGGATAGTGAAAAATAAAAATACAATCCAGTAGCTCTTTTTCTACACTAAGAGAATGTTAGATCCATGAAGTCCCACCTCCCCAACACACACACACACACACACACACACACACACACACACACACACACACACACACCATACTGTAGGATCTATGGTTTGTAGAATAGGGTATTCTACTCATACCTTATTTTTTTGTTATACCAGATACTCTTGGAAAATGATGCATCAGTCCCGTAAACATCTCTTTAACATGTACAATTCCTATTCAATCTAGTTTATGATTAGTATAAGTTAAAATTTCCTTGACTGCATAGCTTAAGTGTTATAATTGCACACATTTTTATTTATTTCCATTTTAGGATTATGCATGACTCGTATGATTCACATATCTTTTGAAAACAAGTCTCTCAGGATGCTGTATTATTTTATTTCATATATTGGTTTAAAAAAGAAGAAAAGTCCTCAAATACATCTCTCCATTAATAAGACTTTATGGTCATATTCAATTAATATTTTTAATTCTTCATGTACTTCTATATTAAAACTTGCCTTTAAGCCTCTTATTTAGCATTTGATTAATTTTGTGTTAATAATAGAGAATAATCCCCTGTGCCCAATTATTCCTTCATCATTTTTAACTTTCTCATTGGCATTTTTATGTATTTAATATTTGGAATGTGTAAAGAACAATGATCCTAGAAATTCAAAAGATTGGATTTTTTTTACATAAAAGAAATACATTTCTTTTGAATACAAAGAAGATAATATGTAGGAAACATGGGCATTGTAGATGAAGTACATCTAAAGGGAGTGATTTAGTCCACAAATTGTAGACTTGAAAAGACTAACATTGAGAGAACATTTTTTAATAATCAGGCATGACTTTGCTCATGATCTTGTAAGGTAATATCCTAAGATAATCTTTAAAGGATGAGTTTTTATCTGTTCCTTCTTTTTAATGGTGGAGAGTCAACTTCAGATTTCTAAACTGTTGACCTTTTTCTTATTCTGTAGCCTGAGGTGAAATGGACGCATATTATAGAATTTACTAGATATGATGTTTAATGATGATTTTCAACTTAATAGGATCTAGGGTCACCTCAGAAACAAGCCTCTGAATATATATGTGAAGAATTGTCTTAATTAGATCCACTGATATTGAAAGAACTGTCCTAAACCTGGGATGTATCATTCTCTGGGTTTAGGTTCAGGGCTGCAAAAATAGGAGGAAGCTAACTGGGCATGAGCATCCCTGCATCATTTTCTACTTCTTGACTTTGTGTGTAATATGGTCAGCTGCCTCCAGCTCCTTTCACCATGATGCCCTCACTAGGATGGACTATAACTGAGGGCAAATATAAAACCTTCCTTCTTTAACTTGCTTCTGTAAAGATATTCTACCCTAACGACAAGAAAAGTAACTAAGACACCAGGTGTATTCAACTGTGCTTTCCAGTCCCCAAATACTGCCATGAGGTCAATTTTAAAATGATTTCCTATTCTGCCAGCATATTTTCCAGGTGAAAACTGATTACCTGAGTGGATATTGTCCCATATTTTGTTAATCTTCACATTTAACATATCCTTCAAATCATTCTCCCTTTAAATCAGTGGTTGAATGCTATTTAGTTTAAGATCGATTGGGGTCAACTACTTGGAAGTATATGTAATTATCTTTCTTTTCAGTTGTAGAGTATGTTAGAAATTTTGCAGGACTACAAAATTTGAGGCAGAAATGGAAGTTTATAAGTGATTACTCTGCTTTCAGAAACAAGGTTTTTAAGGAAACAATGGAAGCAAGGCTAAGTTTGAAGGGTGAATAGCAATGGCCTTGAAATAGATAATTCTGATTATAAACAGATTGGCTGAAGTGGCCTTCTGGAGTACCCTGGACTGAGACCAGAGTTATCTGTCCTTGTATCTACAGAGGTGGGAAGCTTAACCTCTGGTCATTTAAGCTAGGGTAAGTCTTGGGAATATTCAGAAGTCGACATGGCTCCCTTTTAGAAAAATTAATGCTTTAACCTTGAAAGGAAGTTCTGGCTGGTATTGTCCTGGAAATTTCTCTATAGGTCTAGTACTCTTACTGAGAACATCTCCTCTTCATACGTTAATGTAGGCATTTTTCTTAAGCTGTTGTCTCTCTTTTTTATTTTTCTAATAAATTATCTATCTATCTATCTATCTATCTACCTATCATCTATCTATCTATCTACCTATCATCTATATATCTATCTATCTATCTATCATCTATCTATCATCTATCTATCTATCTATCTATCTATCTATCTATCTATCTATCTATCATCTATCTATCTATCTATCTATCTATCTATCATTTATCTATCTATCTATCATCTATCATCTATTTATTTTACATCCGGGCCACAGTTTTGCCTCCCTCCTCTCCTCCCATTCCTCCCTTACTCCCACACCCCTCTGTTCCCATCCCCAATCCACTCCCCCTCCTAAGCTTCTGTTTAGGAAAGGACAGGTCTCCCACAAAATGTGGCATATCAAGTTGCAGTAAGACTAAGCACCTTCCCATGTATTAAGGCCAGACTAGGCGACCCAGTATGAGGAGTAGGGTCTCAAAAGCCAGTAAAATAGATGCAGACAGCCTCTGCTCCCATTGTTTAACAACTGTCTCTTTTACACACCAAAATATTCTGACTAGCCTGAGACCTGGTGGCTGTGCTAAACCAGCCAGACAATGGAACCAGGCAAAACTGGTTTCATCCATAAAAGATGTCATGTCTACCCACTATTCCTTCCTTCCAACTTCTCTTGCCCAGTTTCCCCCTGCTCAGATTAAATTTATCTGTGTAGGGATTAAATGCCAGTAAGCCCTCAACTCCAAGATGGAAAAGGCAATGTAACAATCCCACTACATATTGACTCAGGCCATCCTCTGTCTGCCTTGAATCTTTAAAATTTTTACAATTTTTAAAAAATTTACAATTTTTAACCGAAAAGCTAATGTGTGAGTCATTTCTCCCAGCTTCTTATTCTCTGGCCAAAATATCAACGTTCCTTCACTGCTCAATCAACTCTAGGTTAGTTTAAGGATTCCATGATACCAAGAGAGAGCAATAAGCCACTTTAGGCCAGAAATTATTCAAGTTTGCTATTAAAAAGAAACTTGCTTTAAAAATTTTGACCAAATTAATGGTACAAGAAAGAAATGAAAACCATACATCAGGCAATTAATAATTTCTTTAAATTTGACATTGAGTTTCTCAACCCTGTGACAAAATACCTGACCAACACTAGAAGGATTTCTTTCAGCTCACAGTTTTAGATGTTTCCATGCACAGCAATGTTTAGCCCCATGAATTTGGGCAGAATGTCTTGCTGTTGGGAACATGCATGGAGATCTTTGCCTTGGTCTGAAAGGAAATAGCAAGAGTGCAGAAAGGACTGGTTACTTATAATGACATTCAAAGGTTTGCAGACAGTGACCTGCTTCTGTTAGCCTGACCACCCCCTGAATTCCCTGCCACCTGCCACTGCTGGAGGACCGAGAACTGAGCGCAGGAGCTTTAGAAGAAAAGCTCATATTCCAACAGTAGTAGAGAGTAATTGGTACTCTTTTTAGAATTCTGCACATATTTGAAATAAAGGTAACTACATTTTTCATAAAATGGGAGAAATAAATAGTCCTTTTTAAGAAACACGTGCTATATGCTCAAACTACAAATGGAAATAGAGGGCTGGAGAGATGACTGAGAAATTAAGAAAACTTACTTCAGTTAGAGGGACTTGAGTCCAGTTTCAAATGTTCACAGCAGGCTTTGCAATTGGTCTTATCTCCAGTTTCAGGATAACCTGACACCTCTGGTCCCTTTGGCTCCTGAACTTCCATGCTCATACCCACACTGACCTGACACAAATTAGAATTGTCTGTGAAGCTGAGAACACATTTGAGAAATGCCTCCATAGAACTGGCCCGTAGGAAAGCTTCGAGGCATTTTCTTAATTAGTGGTTGATGTGGGAGACCATTCCATTGTGGGTAGAGGCACCTTTGGGCAGGTGGTCCTGAGGTATAGCAAAACGGGTTGAATATGCCATGGGGAAAAAAGCAAGTGAGCAATGACCCTCCATGGTTTCTCTTTCAGTTCCTGTCCTGACTTCTCTTCATGATGGACTGTGATATGGAAGTATAAGCTGAAACAAACCCTTTCCTCCCTGAGTTGCTTTTGGTCATGGTATTTTGTCACAGCAATAGAAACCCTAACTAAGATATAGAGATATACAGACGTATACATAATTAAAAATAAAAAAAAAACCTTACAAAAAGAAGGAGCAACAGTACTAGTTACTACATAAGACATTGAAATTTACATAAACATATGCTGGCTATAAGAGTGTTTAAGATGTCACTTAGATGAGCTTTTATTTCATTTATATGAAAAATTAGCTGTTTTTTTCTTATTATTTTTTATTCATTTTACATACCAACCACAGATCCCCCTCTCCTCCCTCCTCCTGCTCTCCATATCTCCCCTCCACCCCTAATCCCCTCCTACAACAGGGTAAATTCTCCCATGGGGGGGGCAGCTAAGCCTGGTACATTCAGTTGAGGCAGGACCCAGCCCCTCCCCCACTTTATCAGGGATGATCAAGGTGTCCAACCATAGGTAATTGGATCTAGAAAGCCAGCTCATGCATCAGGGATAGATCCTGATCACGCTGCCAGGGGCCCCTCACACAGACCCAGCTACACAATCCTCTCCCATATTCAGAGGGTCTAGTCCGATCCCAATCAGGTTCCACAGCTGTCAGTCTAAAGTTCATGAGTTCCTTTGAGCTTGGTTCAGTTGTCTCTGTAGACTTCTCCATCACGGTCTTGACCCCCTTTGCTCGTGTAATCCCTCTTCCCTCTATTCGACTGGACACTTGGAGCTTGGCCTGGTGCATGGTTGTGGATCTCTGCATCTGCTTCCATTAGTTACTGGAGGAAGGCCCTATGATGACAGATGGGGTATTCACCAATTTAATTACCAATTTAATTACTGGTAGGCCAGTTCAGGCACCTATGAAAAAACTGATAATACATGATATATACTATATATATATATATATATACTATATATATATACTATAATTTGACATAATAAACATAATAAACAAGTAACCTAAAATAAATTACTTATAAAATACTCACCTATCCAGAGTAATTGTGAAAAGCAAAGTTGACTATTAAATCATCATTTTGCAAGTCATTTGAGATGTGAAGTTATATATTTTTAATGTAATATAAGTTATAAAATTCTAGCTGCTGAGTAATAGAATATAAAATAGAACTACATATACAAGTCAGTAAAGTGGCATCACAAAGCCTAGAAGACCAGAACTTCTTAGAGGAATGTTTTCCTCCAATAATAATAAATAAATCAGAAAATTAAATGAAAGAATTTTTAGAACTCAGAGAACAAAAGTTGCTAAAACACTTTTACAAATCTGTTTCTAACATTCTTTGGGTTATAATTTATTTATAATAAAATGCAATAGCCTTGAAAATATCTTATAAAAATTTTAGAATAGTTTGAACAATTTGGAGAAGCCCTACTGTTGGTTACCTTATACGTGTCTTTAGTGATGATTGCACTTTTTGGCTAGTTGCTAAGAGACACCATAAGAAAACCCACAGATTCAACTAACTGGGATTCATAGGGGCTTACAGAGACTGAAGAGACAATCAGGGAGCCTTCGTGGGACTGATTTAGGTCTTCTGCATACATGTTATGGTTACGCAGCTTGGTATTCTTGTGGGACTCCTAACAGTGTGTGTGGGGGGGTTATCTCTGACTCTTTTGAGACTCTTTTCCTCCTACTGGGTTGCCTCATCCAGCCTTAATATGAGGAGAGATGCTTAGTCTTATTGCAACTTGATATGCCATATTTGGTTGACAGGCCTGGGAGGCCTGCCCTTTTCTGAAGGGAAATGGAGGAGTAGATTATGGGGAGAGGACGGGGGGGGGGGGTACCTAAACATCTGATAGAGAAAGAAGTAAGAATTTATAAAGTGATAATGGTACAATATCTAAGATAGTACTTCCAAAGTAAAAAAATCAAGGTGGGAAGGAATGTGTTTTGTATGTTATTTTGAAAGACAGAGAGCACCCTTGTCTAAGTGATTAACTCCTGGGACAGAAACTCCGAGAAGACTTTTCACAATATACAATGTGCACATAATATCTGCAGTGGCTAATCTCCCTTGTCATTTTCATGGCACTCATGGAAACACAACTATGGGTATTTATTAGGATGTTTCCAGAAAGATTTAAGTGAGCAAGAGAGAACAGTCCCAAATATGGGTGCTATTAACCCATTGGCCCAGAAGAAAATAAAAATGGAAAAAGTGGCATGTTAAAAGTTATTAAGCATTATAAGTTGAGAACAGTGAGCATTAAACCAAACATAGTACCTTTCTGAGTACTTAGTTGACCTTACAGTTACAGGCACATGAAGCCAGTTCTGCTCCATTATACACTCTGATATGCACTGACTTCAGCTCCATAGTGCATATTATATTAGTAAATGCACAACAATGATGCCACAGAACACACTAAAGGTCTATATAGCACACTACACCCTACATACTACACACTACACACACCCAGTATCTCTTCGCATTACTTGCTTCTTGTTCTCTGTCCTGTTTGGTCCAGATTCTTCAGATGCTAGTATCTAGGGGTTCACCCTTAGTTCTCCTCTCCATCTGTTCTCATTCATTTGCTAACCTCATCTGGGTTCTTCATTCTTAATGTAGTGCATGACTGGAGATGTCTACATTTGTTCCTTTTGTGCACCGTTTTCCTCTCCAGTTAGAAAAATGCATCTCCGACTTCCTATTTGGCATCTCAGTCTGGATAAAATCCAAATGATAACTTTCACAAAGACAGAATAAATGGAATTTCTGAGATCCTCTCCTCCAAAAACAGACCAAAGAAATGGAAGCTAATCCATCTGTAGCATTTCACCTCGGTAGACAGCAACTCAAATCCCCTAATTACACAAGACAAAGCTTAGAGTCCATTCCTGTAAGAAGTCACATCTAGACAAAGAGAAAAATCAAGTGCCAAGATCTACCTGCAATTTCTACTTACAACCATTAAATCTTCTCTGGATATCCTGTCCATAACCATTATTACCAATTAAAAAATTACTGTAGCATTTTCTAATGTTTTTCCCCCTTCACTTCATCCCTATAGTCATCAATTGTAACTAATGTAGTATCTTTAATAATAGTCAGAGCATGAATTCCTCTACTGATTTACGTTTTTAAGTCTCAATTTGAATCATAATAAGGGGTCAAATCCTTACAATCACACCAAAATGTGGGGGGTTTTCTTCTTTTTTCTTCCCATTGAGTCCATTTTGTATTATCCAAGTAATCTTGGGAATGTGGCTTCCCTAGCATGTAGCTGACCTCCAACCCAGAGCCACACCAGTAAACACAACTGACTCTCCCATTCCCAGCAGTTAGCAAATGCAAATACACCCTAGTAGTGGAATTCTGTGCCAACTTTCCCCCTCCATGGCAGGTTATGTCTGATTGAGCTTTCTTGAGTTTTGTGCATGCTGTCTCAATCTCAATCACTGTGACTTCTGCCCTGTGCTGTCCAGTGAACACTCCTCCCCTGAAGTCAGCCAGTACCTCTGGCTCCTAAACAGTCTTCAAACCTCACTCTTCCTTGAAGTTCTCTGAGTCTTGGGAGTGTTATAGGGATGCCTCATTTAGGGCTGAGCAGGTCACAGTTTCTTATTCTCACAACATGTAAAAGAAATAAGATTCACAAGGTCTATTTTGTCCACTGATGTCCCAAACATTTTAGAAGCAACTGCTACGGAACATGGGATGCAGTCAGTGTTAGGTGCAAATGCACCTAACAAATAGACAAGTTCATAAATATTTTCCACAGCAATGTTGCCAAGGATTATTCTACTACAAGGATATTTCAATACCGTTTGGCATATTTAAAAAATAATGCCTTCAGTGATATGACAATGACTTACAACTTTCACTTTTACATGTAAAAGTCTACGGATTTCTAGAGTCCTGAAAATGGACTATTTAAACTTCAAATTCTGGTTTTTCATATTATGCATTTTCCAGAAACATCACAGAATGTTTATCCATGGGCCACTTATTATAAAGAAATAATTATTTTCATTACAGTGAAAAGAACCTCTTGTGATAGAGAACACTGCGAGAGAACAACATTTAATTACACAGTAAGCGGTCCAGCACAGGGCTTCCTTCTGGCTATGTCTGGCATAACTGTGATTAATGGTTAATAAACAAGAGGATATTGTATGGAATGCATTGCCTTTCATTACGGGATTACATTTAAAAATGTAGGAGGTAAATCAATTCTAATTTTATCAAATAATTTAACAAACAAAATAAATTAATTTTACGTCTGAAGATTGTATTATTAATTTGCATTCTCAGTAATGTTACTGTCCTTCTGACATTCAGTTTTCTCATAATAAATAGTTTTGGTATGAATTAATGAATGAATTGAGTGGTAACAGAAACTTGGCAGAAATAACAAAACTTTATAAACTGTTTTATGTTCAATTATACTTGGCAAACATGCTGAAATTTTATGAAGATTAATAAAAATCCCCTACAGCATGCTTAAGAATAACAGTCTTACCACTGAAAACTGGATGTTTTAAGGAAGGGCAAACATGAATAGAGAAAAATAGTCTGAAAAATGATACAATGATTTAACTATTTGAGTTGGTAAGCACAGAAATGATGACAGAGAGACCATCTACACTGCAAATAGCTTGGTCTCGATTAGCAGTCGAAAGGTTTTGCTAGCACACTGCAAGACACTGGTATGTAGCAGTAAGAGATGAAAGGCACTGGTTTGGGCAGGATCCATTGATAGTTACATACTACACTCAATTGGCAAAAAAATCTGGTGAGGGCACAGAAGAGGAAAGCAGAGGATAATGTCAATTTTTAATTGAAATGGTTATAGTCTATCCAAGTAAAGATATAGAAAAACTGTGACTCAGATGTCTGAGCCAGTGGTTTTCAAGGAAGAATAATGCAATGTGGAGGTATATATCTCTGTTCCCATTTACCTCACCCTGTGCCTATCCTCTGTTGGTGCATTGCTGGGTAAATTCATGGTTCAGTACTAGGCATGCAATACCCATGACCTGTAGTACTAGAACTTGAGTTTCAAAAGGAATTTCAAATTTGTAATTCTGTGTTTGTTCACTTTGTTTCAGTTTGTCTTTTTCTTCAAACTAATCTAGAGTTGGATGCACGGTTCAAATGGCCACCTATGCTGTCAAGGCAAGGCGTTTTGTGGTCATCAAACTTGCTGGGGCCAGGCACTTAGATGAGCTAGTCTCCAAAAGAGTAAGATAAAAAAGATTATACTTGTATAAATTATCTAGTTTTACACATTCTTTTCAATGTATCACAAACAAACCATGACAGTGGGTCAAAGCATTATTTGCTTGGGGAGAGGTGAGCTACAAATTGGAAATCATCTCCCCTCTTCTCTACCTATTAAATATAAGAAAATTTGACATGTCCCTGCCTTCCCCCAGTGAACTGGACCTTAAAAGACCTACAAATTAAAATCTGTGATCTAATGGAGAAAATTATCAAAATACATTGTTTTTGATACTTGAAAACTTCCTGTCAAAGGTCTTTCTTCTTAGAAGTATATTATACAGATAACGTTGGCTGTTTCCTCGTTAGTTCCTATAGATTAGCATATATCAACCATCTATTTATTATAAATTTCATATTATTAAGCTGCTGCAAATTAAATTTAAACAGAAGAAATTCATTTCTAGTTTTCATTTGTGATAAAGAGTTATAATAATCATGTGCATTCCCAAGGTTTGCTCTCATCAAAAAAAAA
>CABHPP010084704.1:0-15403 GCA_902168425.1 Peromyscus attwateri | reverse complement strand
AAAGCATGGCTATTACCAGATGCTATGATGGTATACATAAATGATTCTAAAAGTTCTACCAGAGAACTCCTACTGCTGATAATCATCTTCAGTGATGTGTCTGGATACAAGATGAACTAAAAAAAAAAAATCAGTAGCCCTCCTATATACAAATGCTAAATGGACTGAGAAAGAAATCAGAGAAACAACACCCCTTTACAATAGCCACAAATAATATAAACTATCTGGGGTAACTTTAACCAAGAAAGTGAGAGACATGTATGACAAAAACTTTACATCTTTGAAGAAAGAAATTAAAGAAGATATCAGAAAGTGGAAAGATCTCCCATGCTCATGGATCAGCAGGATTAGCATAGTAAAAATGACCATCTTACCAAAAGTAATCTAGAGATTCAATGAAATCCTCATTAAAATCCCAAAAAATTCTTTACAGAACTTGAAAGAACAATACTCAACTTCGTATGGAAAATCAAAACAAAACAAAACAAAAAAAACAGGATAGCTAAAACAGTTCTGTGCAATAAAAGAACTTCTGGACGTACCAACATCCGTGATCTCAAGCTCTATTACAGAGTTATAGTAGTAAAAACAACATGGTATTGGGCTAAAAAGAGACTCATGGATCGATGGAATCAAATTGAATACCCAGTCATTAATCAAAGTATCCATGGATACCTGATTTTTGACAAAGAAGCTAAAATTATACAATGGAAAAAAAGAAAGAATCTTCAACAAATGGTGCTGGCATAACTGAATGTCAACAGGTAGGAGAATGCAAGTAGATCCATATCTATTACCCTGCACAAAACTCAAATACAAGTGGATAAAATATCCCAACATAAATCCATGTACACTGAACCTTATGAAAGAGAAAGTGGGAAATAGCCTTGAATGCATTAGCACAGGAGATGACTTCCTGAATAAATGCCAAAAGCACAGACACTAAGATCAACAATTAATAAACGGGACCTCATGAAACTGAAAAGCTTCTGTAAGACAAAGGACACTGTCAACAGGACAGAACAGCAGCCTGTACAGTGGGAAAGGACAAGATCTTCACCAATCCCACATCTAGAAAAAGGCTGATCTCTAAAATATTTAGAAACTTGATATCAAAACACCAAATAACCCAATTAAAAATTGGGTATATATCTAAACAGAGAATTCTCAACAGGAGAATCTCAAATGGCAGAGGAACACTTAAATTTTCAACATCCTTAGTGATCAGAGAAGTGCAAATCAAAACTACTCTGAGATTCCATTGTACACCTGTCAGAATGGATAAGATAAAAAACACAAGTGACAGCTTATGCTGAGAGGTTGTGGAGCAAGGGGAACACTCCTCCACTGCTGACAAGAGTGTAAACTTATGCAGCCACTTTGGAAATCAATGTGGTGGTTTATCAGAAAACTAGGACTCAATCTACCACAAGACCCAGCCATACCACTCTTAGGCATGTACCCAAATACTCAATTATACCATAAGGACACTTGCTCAACTATGGACATAGCAGCTTGATTTGTAATAGCCAGAACCTGGAAACAATCTAGTTCTCCTCAACTGAAGAATGGATTAAAAAAAAAAGTGTGGTACCAAGGTTTGCTCAAATGGACCCTAGCCTGCTGGGACCTTCCCAGCAGGTGAGAAGAAAACCAGCCTGGGTCCTTGGGCCAAGAATGGCTGGAAAACACCCACACCTGTCTGATGCAGGTTCACTCAGATGGAGTCTAGGACAGCCATACCCACCTGATGCAGGTTTGCTCAGCAGGCAAGAAGAAAATGAGCCTGGGTCTTTAGGTCAGGCATGTGGGCTCCCTCATTTTAAGGAAATAAGGAGCAGAGAATTGGGAGAGTTAGAGAATCAGAATGGTTCATACGTCATGGAAAGACATAAAGGAAGAGGTAGATGAAGAGGACTGGGCAGATGTTGAAGGCCAGCTTGCCACCTGGGTCTATGGTAATGGCAGTGAGGAGTAGACTGAGGAGGGAGTCTGTAGGGCCCTGGCCCTCCATTTTGGGTAGCTGCTGCCTTGCTTGCCGACCTTGACCAGATGTCCTCCCTATGCTGATTCTCTGCCGGTTTCCTTCTCCCTGAATGCTCACCAGAGGTTCTTTGTATATCCTGCACTTGGTGTAAACAGCTTAGATGCAAAAATGTAGAACACTGGGTAACGGGGATCCTCCATTGTTCTGTAAGCCTGTATTTAAGGCCTCCTCCCTCCTTCAATAAAGGGCATTTGGCATTCTGCTGTTTCTTGTCTCTGTTTTTTTAATCCACAGCCCCTCGCTTGGACATGGTGAATGGGTGGTGATAGCCGTGCTTCCGCAACAGGAGTCTGCTTACCACCCAGCACCACTGTGATATCTGGATCAGGCTGCTCTCAAGGGTCTTGGGTCCTATAGTAGCCAGGGTCTGTGTTGATATCCATGGCCCCTGTTGATGTCGAGTGCCATGCTGACTCCAGTGGGCTAGGCTTCCTCCTGGGTCCGAGTTTGGGTCCACAAGCCATGTTGCCACTGGGGCCTTTGTCATCACCTGGGGCCATGATGACAACTAGGCCTAGGCTGCTGTCTGTGCCTACCACAGCTGAAGTCTATGTTGATGCTCATGTCCCCACAGTGCCACCAAAGGCCACACAAAGCTTGGGGGCTGAGCCGCATCCTATGGCTTTGTTGGTGTCCAGAGGCCATGGGGCTATCAGAGCTTAGGTGAGTTGTGGGTGAGGGACACAGCAGGGGCCACACAGATGTGGGTGGCCTGTGCTATCACCTGTGGCCTGGATGTCATCTGAGCCCAGGCTGCTGCTAAGGGCCTGTCTGGGTCTGTGGTCCTGCAGCAGCCAGGGTCCAGACTAACATATGTGGCTCCGGTTACCACTGAGTACCATGAAGAAGTCTGGGGTCAAAACAACTGCAAGAGTCAGGGCTGGTGTTGGAGGACCAGGATGCATCCTTGTCTCAGTGGTCCGTGCTGATACTCAATGTCACAGCAAAGGTGACATCTGGACCCAAGCTGCAGCAGAGGGCCATGTCAGGGTCTGTGGCCACACTGCAGCCAGGGTCTGTGCTGGTGTCTGATGCTTCTGTCCAGACCCAGCTGCTGCTAAGGACCACGTTGGAGTCCATGGTCCTACTGTGGCTGGGGACATGACTGGATGTCTGGGTCCTGCAATGACACTAATGGTCATCCAGAGGTTCAGGGTTGGGGCTGCAACCTGAGGCTTTGGTGATGTCCTGCGACCACACGGCTGCCCGAACCATTCCCACCTGGGTAGTCATTCTTTTCACCCAAAGCCAGGATGTCATCTGGGCCTAAGCAGCTGCCAAGATGGTCCAGCTGCAGGCTGGGGTCTGTGTTGGTATATTTGGTCTGTGTCACCTCAGGAGTCCTTAGGAATCATGTGAGATGAAATCAGAGGGCTATACTGATCCAGTCCTGCTCTTCACTGCCCAGAGAAAGCTGGTCTAGCCTCTTGTAGGCCACTACAGCAAGAGAGCTGGCCCCAGAACTCAGCAAAGAGGGCCCCCATGCCTCACCACAGGCAAGGGTGAACCTACTTAGAGGGCATGCATGTAGGGAAGCTGACTCCGCCACTGCAACAAGGCAGGTGGCCCCAGTGGCTTTATCTGAGCTACCTAGATAACATCCAGGCCTACAACTTGGCATTGGGTTGACCCACCCTAGCATCTACCCCATCTAGATCATGTTGGAGCTTGTGAAGGGACTGATTGGTCCAGCAGAACAATACCTGCAAGATCTCCAAAACAGGATACCCCAGAAAAGTTCTGGTGAAGATCCAGTGAAGATGGTGTACCAAAAACCAGAGGTCTTGAAACAGACCAATGATTCATTGAAATGAATAGTTCCGGTCAAGCTGAAGGGACAAAGGTGTAGACTCTATGACACACCAAAGCCTCCAGTGCCATCAGGACAGATGAAGAGGTATGGAGAGTCAGGAGAGAAAGAGAAGCAGAGATTTTTTTCTATTTCTGGTGTAGTTCTTGTTCCATTATGGTTTATTGGGTTTTTTGTTTATTTTTGCTTTTTTTTTTGCTTGCTTACTTTGTTTTGCTTTCTTTTGTGGTACAGGCGGGATGCAAATCAGGCCAGCGATATTTCGCTTAAACTGATTGGAGGGTTGCAGCTTCAAGGAAAATGGCACATCCTCTGATGGTTATGGCATTCTATCTATACCAGCAGGACACTCACATCCTCTGACAGTTATGGCATTTCATCTTTATCAGTAGAAACTTCACATCCTTTGTCAGGAAACTCAAATCCTCTGGAGATTATAGTATTTTTATCTATATCAGCAGAAAACACCTGGAACTTGTTTTGCACAGCTTTTGATTGGCTGACTCTTGGGTGGAGGGGTCCTTGCAGTTTTTCCCAGAATTGTTTGTACAAGGGCCTGCTGTCCCCTATCTGACCCCTTTCTAAGATGGCTGCAGTCCTCTCAATAGTCCTTCATTCCCCCCTCTAGAAGTAACTAAAGAAGGTCCCAATCATGAATCTTCTCTGAAAGTCCGTAACAGATGATATTGAGACCTTAGTGCCATCAACTGCACTGTATTGACTCTTTAACAAAATTATCCAGTTTAGGATGCATGGGCCAAAGGTTAGAATCAGCATTAGAATGATTAAGGGGACAAGTAGAGTGGAAGTCAGAATGGTTATACAGGGGGTCCTGTTGAACCATCCTTCTTGTTGATCTCTTCTTTGTTTAGTGAGTCCCTCTCCAACTTTCATCCTGGATTCTTTAACAACCCCAGAATGATCTACATAAAAACAGCATTCTTCTCCCAGAGCAGCACATAAGCCTCCTTGTTGTAAGAACGAGTTCTAGCCCTTGCTTATTGGGTAACACGACCTCTGAAAGTGAGGTGAGAGATTCTTACAGGTGAGATATACACGTTTCTCCTCTTTCAATGTCTATATCTATTGCAGCTCTTAGGTCCGAGGACCTCTTGTTCTGCAGGGCAAGAACGGAGATTCCTGCCCCTGCTCCCACCATGTGTAACCCAAAGACAATGGCTATGGTAAGAGCTGTTAGGGGTTCTTCTTTTGCCTGGATGGGGGGTGCTTCTAGCCACCAATATATCTCTTCTTCAGAGTGGTAAATGAGTTTAGGGAAGAGCTGTACCATCACATAGAAGCTTTGGGTATTATTAAGCACAGTCCCATGAACAGTGGGACTAACCCAGTGGTGCAGTCCCACCATCCTTCAGCTGGTGGGAGATGATAGGTCTGACTTACAGTGGCCTCAGTTTGATTACAGAGATGTTTATATTGACTAGGGACATATCCTAGACATATCCCTTGTCCATTGATGGACTGCATGGTCAGTCGAGCAGTTCTCTTCTGCTTCCAGTGGCACTGGCTGACAGCCATAGATCTATGGAAAGGTTTTAATATAGCTATGTCTTTGTAGTACGGGGGCTGCATGTCATAATATAACCAGCAGGACTGAGTGTATTCTGGCGTAGAGGTATTTAACACCTGGTTATCATTGGCCAACAATGCCCATAGAGGGTCCTCAGTCCCCGAGGTAGCAGGTGTGGATGAGATAAGTGAGGGAGAGAAGGAAGCTGAGGTGGAATTGGCAGGTGGCATGTGAGTGGGCTTACTTAGTTTGGCCAGAGGCTGGACATGTGTATTTGGTTTCGCCGGGGGCTGGAGAACCTTACTAGGTCCTACCACTTGTGGTAGAAAGGGCAACTGCTGTGTAAACTGTAGGGTAAAGAGGGTCCCTGGATAGGAGCCTGTATAGAGTTTTATTCCTCAGGTTTTTCTCAGCATTCAATGTGCTGGCTTTCTTCCTGCCTCAGTAAAGGTTACTTTAATGGGATTGCAAAGAGGGTGGCAAGTCTGGCCGCAGGTAATAACTTTCTGGCCTCTCATGGTCACCTGCTTAGAGCTCCTACTCACTCTAGGGGCATCACCCTGGTCGGAGGCTATCCAGTATATATCATCCATGCTCTCATATCCCCAGGACCTGCCAAAGAAATCAACTGTCCTCCAATACATGCCCCTTTTCTGCTTACTACTGGGACAAACATAAAAATAATTGTGCAACAATCCCCATGTGTGCCAATCCAGAAACAGAAGCTACAGATCAAAGCTCAGTTCTGGGTACCAGATATTCAGAGGGGCTACCTTGGAGGTTTGGTTAAGAATCTCTCCAGTGGACACATCTGTGACCATCCAAGTCAGGTTGAAGGGCTGATGTAGATTATTAGTGGCTCTGCCTAGGCCCAGGGGACCTAGGAGCAATGTGAGAAACAGTACCTCCATCTAGTTGCTTGACCTTTAATTTGAGCCTCAGGTCAGATTCTGGTTCTTCTGTCCAGTTTTGCTGGGGCTTGGTGCTGTCTGGTCTTGGTCCTGGTGGTTCGGTCAGCTCCAGGTTGACAGATCAGGGGTGGGGATGGTGAATTTAGGTGGTGATCCCATTGACTTTGGTGGCAGTAGGGGTTGTCAGCATCATGGTGTAAGGTCCCTTCCAATAATACTCTAGGGTCTTACATTGGTGTCAACAGACATAGAACCAGTCTCCTGGCTGGAGCCAGTTTGGGGTTGGGAGTGGGGCTGTCTCGTACAATGTGCACAATCATGGCCAAATGGCTTTATACACCAAGGCTGCTGCCTCCAGGGAAGCAAGCAAATTGGCATCAGCAAATGCAGCAAGCAAGTTAAACTGTAGGTTAGGAAGTATAGGGGGAAGTCTGACAAACATAATCTCAAAGGGGGTAAGTCTGAGGGTATATGGGGAATTTCAGACTCAGTATAAGAAAAAAAGGAGAGCCACCCAATCGCTACCAGTTTCCATGGTCAAATTGATAAGGGTCTCTTTTAGGGTCCGATTCATGCGCTCTACCTGTCCAGAACTCTGGGGTCTATAGGTACAATATAATTTCAAATCTGCCCCCAGGATTCTTTCTAAATTCTGAGTTATCTTTGCAGTAAATGCTGGTCCATTATCTGAGCCTAATAGGACAGGAGTACTCTATCTGGGAATGATGTCTTCCAGCAGTTTCTTGACTACTGTCTGAGCTGTCTCATGTTTGGTAGGGAAGGCTTTTACCTAACCTGAAGAGGTATCTATGAAAACTAACAGATATTTGTAGCCTTATTTTCCTGGTTTTACCTCCATGCAGTCAGTCTCCCACTGTGTCCTTGGTTGGGTTTCTCTCTTCCAGGTCCCAGCATGTTCTTTGGTAGGCCTTGTATTGGCCAATTGGCAGGCAAGGCATTTAGAGGTTATTTGTTCTGTTTTGTCTCAGAGGCTGAAGATCTTCGGTCGAGACTATCTAAGTAGGTCTTTTGTCTTCTTGAGCCCCAGATGTGTAGTCTGATGAATGTGTCTCAGCAGGTCCATGGCCATTTTTATTGGTAGAATTAATCTCCCACTCCCCCTTAGCCACCATCCTTTCAGTTTCTGTGGCTGCCAAACTTTGGGCAGGCTATGGATGAGGGCCCAATCCCCAGCAGAGTATGCTGGATTGTCAGTCAAGTCAGGGGGCAGACATGGCAGTTTTAATGCCACAACCAGGACCACTTCTTCTGCCACCTCTTTAGTGGCCCTGTCAGCCCAAGCGCTGAGGGTGTCTTTCTGTATGCTGTGAGTGTTGCTCTGATTTATTGATAAATAAAATGTTGATTGGCCAGTAGCCAGGCAGAAAGTATAGTATAGGCAGGATAAGGAAGAGAGGAGAATTCTGGGAAGGGGAAGGCTGAGTCAGGAGCCCCTGCCAGCTGCCACTGCCATGAGAAGCAAGATGTAAAGTACCGGAAAGCCACAAGCCACGTGGCAACTTATAGATTAATAGAAATGGGTTAATTTAAGATATAAGAACTAGATAGCAAGAAGCCTGCCACAGCCATACAGTTTATAAGTAATACAAGTGTCTGTGTGTTTACTTGGGTCTGAGCAGCTGCAGGCCGGAGCAGGACTGGAGAAAACTCCAGCTACACCCAATGGTTTCCCTGGGCAACCAGGGAGTCTCCTTACTGGTGGCCTGGGAATGGATTATAGCCAGCTTTTGGGGAAGCCAAAGGGCCTGAAACAGATTTAGGGTCTCTTGTTTATTTTTAATAGTCTTTCCCTTGGCTGTGAGGAGCCCCCATCCTGGTACAGGGACCTATGTACATGTACTGTGGCAAAGGCACAGTGGTTGTCAGTGAATACATTAAGTGTTTTCCTTTAGTCAGTTGTAGGGCTTCAGTCAAAGCAATCAGTTCTGCTTTCTGTGTGGAAGTTCCTGGGGGCAGAGCCTTTGTCCACATATCTTTCCATTCCACCACCATGGCTGCACCTGCATACGTTTTTCCATCTTTGACATGCTGGTGTGAGTTCTGCATCTGGCAGTGGTTGATCTCTCAGGTCATACCGAGTCCCATGAACCTGGCTTAGTATCTCAGAACAGTCATGGGTTGGCTGTCCAGATCCAGGTCAGGGAGTAAGGTAGCCAGATTTAAGGCCATCGATGTGGTGAAGCAGATGTAAGATGGGTTACAGAGGAAGGTTTGATAGTGGGTCATTTGTGCATTACTCAACCAGCACTTGGAAGGCTGTTTGAGGACCCCTTCTAGGGCATGGGGGGTGGTCACCATTAATTCTTCATCCAAAATGAGTTTATCCACATCTTTGACATGCTGAGCAGTGGCTGCTATGATCCTCAAACAGGAGGCCATCCTGAAGCTAGGTGTTTAGAGAGATACACCACTGGCCTTTTCTAAGCCCCAAGAGACTGTGTCAGGGCCCCTTTTGCCACCCTCTTCTTTCATCTACAGAGATGAAATGGTTTATGTCTGGTAGCCCCAACACTGGGGCAGACAACAGTGCTGTTTTGACCTGGTTTGAAGGCCTACTTTTGTTTGTTTGTCCAGACAAAGAGCTGACCTTCCCAGGTGGCTTCGTATAGGGGCCCTGCTGTTTCTGTGGAGCCTGGGATCCAGAGGTTGCAGAAGTCTGCTGACCCTAGGAATTCCCTGACCTCCCTCTGGGTACTTGGGGCAGGTATTTTCAGCAGTCTCTTCTCAGGCCTCTGAGAGCCATCTGTGTCTGCCCCTAAGTATGTAGCCCAAGTAAGTCACTTCTTTCTGACAAATCTGGGCCTTTTTGACTGAGACTTGGAACCCTAGAGCTTCCAAGGTCCTAAGCAGATCCTGAGTTCCTACCTGACAATAGCCTTTGTTGGTTGCTGCTATGGTCATCCATGTATTGCAGGAGAGTGATCTGTGGATGCTCAGCGTGATAGGCCCACAGAGCTTCATGAAGGGCTTCATCAAATATTGTGGGTGAATTTTTGAACCCCTGGGGCAATCTTGTCCAGGTTAATTGTCCATTTAAGCCTTTTTCTGGGACATATCATTCAAATGCAAAATAGGATTGACTTTGAGGGGCTAGGGGCATGCTGAAAAAGGCACCATTTAGATCGAGCACAGTGCACCATTGTTGATCAGGTGCCTGGGAGCTTAAGAGAGTGTATGGTTTTGGCACAATGAGATGTATGTCCATGACTCTTTTATTAACATCTCTTGGGTCCTGAACTATCTAGTAGTCATTGGAGTGTGGCTTTTTGACAGGGAGTAAGGGAGTATTCCAGACTGACTGGCAAGGCCTTAGGATCCCTTGATCAAGCAAGTGGTGGATGTGCAGGGTAATGCTCCTTCACACTTCGGCTGACACAGGCTACTGGTGTACACATACTGGGGTAGCACCTGGCTTCAATTGTACCAATATGAGGGGGGTGATGCTTAGCAAACCCAGCCCCCCTGTTTCGACAAAGGTCTTTGAGAACATAGCCAGCCATGAGCCTATTTCTTGAGGCTGAGGGGGTGATTTGAGGAGTCTATATTCATCTTCTAATCATACTGTCAGGACTTGTTTTGGGTTCCCTTCTGGGTCTGTCACAGCGATTTTGTCCTTTTCAAAGGATATTTGGGCTCCAATTTTTGTGAGCAAGTCCCTCTCCAAGAGAGGTTACAGGCAATTGGGTGTGTCCAGAAATGAGTGGGCTACCCAGGATAAGGCAAGATCCACTTGTCTTTGGGTAGTCTGTGAGTATTAGCCTATGCCAGTAGTTCCTTGTATCCAGACATTTTTCTTTGAGACTTCGGCTCTGTTAAGGCTTAGTGTTGGGTGCCCACATCCACTATAAATTAGACAGGTTTCCCCTCCAGCCTTAAAGTTACCCTAGGTTCAGGGAAGGGGTTCAAACCTAATCCCTTCCACTCACTTCCCCCCTGTGTTCTGCCACCATGATATGCCAGGGCTTCCTGCATCCCTCTTTCTTGGGGCATTCCTTTGTTCAGTACCCTGTCTCCTTACAGTAGTCACATTTGTCTTTCTTGAAGGTGGGGCCAACCTCCATCTTGAGGGGCCTTATCCAGGCAGTGCAGCCACTTGCATATCTCCTCTTGGTCTGAGGCTGGGGCTGCCAGGAGAGTATGGGCCATGTTGTGAGTCTGTTTTCCATTTGTGGCCACCATCACCCTTTGTTGTTTCCCATTCTCCTCAGCCCTCTGCCTAGCCTGTCTATCTTCTGGCCTTTCTCTATTGTTATAGACTCTGTTCATGACCTCCATCACATTGTTTAACAATTTGCCTGCCAAGCCATCTATTTTTTGAAGTTTCTTTCTGACATCAGGGGCTTCCTGGTTTACAAAGGCCAAAAGTACAGCTGACCTTATGCTCTGATGCTTCAGAGTCCATAGGGAAATATGCCCTGAAGGCTTCCATCAGCTTTTCAAGAAAGGATTTTTGTCTCCTGCTGAACATTATAAATTTTAGCCATATTAGTTGGGTGCCCGGCGGCTGCCCTGAAACCCCCTATTAGAACCTGGCAGTAGATTTTGAGGCTCTCCCTACCTTCTGGAGAGTTGAAGTCCCAATTGCATTGAGTCAGGGGAGATCCTTGGTCAATGAGTGCCTGCTTAGTGACAGGGGTTCCTTCTGCTCTTAGAACCAATTTCTGAGCCTCGATCAGTATCCTCTCCTTCTGCTCTGTTGTAAAGAGAATTTGTAGCAATTGCTAGCAATCATCCCAAGTGGGATGATGAGTAAAAAAATCACAGACTCTAAGACAATCTTGGGGTTGTCTGAAAACAGGGGGTTCTAGTTCTTCAATTATAGAGATCAGACATGGCAAATGGCCAGTATTGGTAATTCTCATTTCCCTGGTCATCTCAAGGGCCCTACCATCTGCAGGGGCAGGGCTACAGAATCAGGCTCATGATTGGTGGCTTTGTGGAGGGCTCATCTGCTAGTATGTAATGGACTGACCAAACCCCTAGCCTCTCCAGGACTCTGTGCTGGTGACTGGGGCACCGGCCCCAGTTGGGGATCAATGGGAGGGGGTAAATGTTAGGGTGGCAGAAAAAAGAAGAGGTCATTCTCTGTTCTGCCCTGGAGGACCAGCAGAGCTGATAGCTTGGTTTTTCCAAGCCCTCCATGCTCCTTCAGGGCAAAGACTGCTGAAGTCATGGGTGATTTGGTTGGGTCTAGTAGCTTGAGTCAGGGAGGAGGAGACTAGACCATGTCCTCCCATATATTGATATAGGGAATCTGGTCAAGGTTTCTGGGTCCTCCATTGATGACATCCTTGGTTTTTCCTATCATGGAGAGATCAAAAGTGCTCTCATGGGCCAATTAGTATCAAATGTAGGCCATTCTAATTCACATAGATTACTCAGGCGGCCTGCCTTGAGATTATCCATTCCATTCCACTGTCTGTACTTCCTGAAATCCTTAAAATGGTCAAGAAAGAGGCTCAGGGGAATGAGCTGACTGGAAGACTGGCCCATGACTTAGTTGTTTGGACAAGAAAAGGAGCAGAAAACAGACCAGGACAAAATAGACAATGACAGACAAAACAGGTGCCTGCAGGCAAAACTGAAAGAGAGATGCTGGTCTCACACTGGACTGTGGTTGCAAGCCATCTTGTCCCTGCAGTGTGGTGGTATTGTGTTCGCCAAAATATTGTGTACCTTAATAAACTTATCTGGGGTCAGAGACGGAACAGCCACAATATTAAACATAGAGGATAGGCAGTGGTAGCACACGCCTTTAATCCTAGCATTCCAGAGGCAGAAATTCATGTGTTCAAGGATACACCCAAGCATGGTGACCCATGCCTTTAATCCCAGAAAGCAAGCCTTTAATCCTAGGGAGTGGTGGTAGAAAGCAGAAAGGTATATAAGGCATGAGGACCAGAAACTAGAGGCATTTGCCCTGGAGAGGCATTTGCCCTGGAGAGGCATTTGGCCTGGTTAAGCATTTGGCCTGGTTAAGCATTCAGGCTTCTAGCAGCAGTTCAGCTGAGACCCATTCTGGATGAAGACTCAGAGGCCTCCAGTCTGAGGAAACAAGACCAGCTGAGGATCTGGCGAGGTGAGATAGCTGTGGCTCATTCTGTCTCTCTGACCTTCCAGTGTTCACCCCAATACCCGGCTCAGGTTTGATTTTATTAATAAGAACTTTTAAGATTCATGCTACACTGCAGAGATACAAGGGGGATCTAACCCTCTTCAGAAGGGTCTCCTGACGAACCAGCAGGGTCCTAGGATATCTCCCAATACCCCTGCCTGTGAACCTCCAGTGCATCCGACTAGACCAACTGTGGGCCAACAAAATGAGCTCAAATTTGGAACAGACTCAGATTAGAAAGACAGTAACCTGATTGCTGACTTGTACACAGACTCACTGGAGGTAGTTGTGGTGGGCTTGGGGATCCTGGACGAGTCCCCAAATGTTGTACCCAAAGTCCAGAATCCTCAAAGATTACCATGAGACCAAATCCAGATGCAAAAACAAAGAGTCTTGAATATTTCATGTTTGAACTCAGGTTCTATGTTTGTCCAGTGCAGTGGTGAAACAGGAGGGACCCTGGGAACCTGAGCAGTAGCAGGGCAGAATATTAGTTGTAGTCAGGGTGGGGGCGGGGGAGAAGATAGGTGATTTCCAAATCCATGTAGTGACAGGCTCAGGATTGGTGCTTACTTGGGCCAGGGATGCTTGGCTTAAACTGATTGGAGGGTTGCAGCTACAAAGAAATTGGCACATCCTCTGACAGTTATGGCATTCTATCTATACTAGCAGGAAACTTACATCCTCTGATGGTTATGGTATTTTTATCTATATCATCATAAAACATCCGGAACTTGTTTTGCACAGCTTCTGATTGGCTGGGTCTGGGGTGGAGGGATCCCTGTGGTTTTTCCCAGAATTGTTTGTACAAGGGCCTGCTGTCCCCTATCTGACCTCTTTCTAATATGTTGCAGTCCTTTAAGATGGCCACAGTCCTGTCAAGGGCCCTTCATCCCTCATCATCACATGGAAGACAGGGTTGAGGGCCAGCTCTCCCACTCTCATGACCTCATGGCAGGCTCTCCTGCACCCTTGTCAGCAGGGGTGGCACTACTATGGTACCCAGGTGAGGTGCAGGGTCTGCTCAGCTCAGTGCTGTAGGCAGCAAGGGGTGAGGGGCAAGGGAAGGCATCTCTTCCCTGCTCATGCTGCATGACAGCTGAGAAGTAGGACTAGCTCTCCCACACATATGCCCTTTGGGGTTGGCTTACCTGCACCATCACCAGCATGGTCAGATCTACTGAGTTTCTCAGGTGAGGTGCATGGCCTGTTTTCCCCAGTACAACAGTTGTTGAGGGAGGGGCTAGGTCAGATCTCCCACCTGGCACAAGTGGTGAGGAGTGGGGGAGGCATCTTCCTTACCACCACAGGGCAGACAAAGGGGGAGGCAGGACCAGCCCTCTCAGTCTCACACCCTCAGAGTCAGCCTGCCCACACCTCCACCAACAGGGTCAGCTTTCTCATGCTGTCCAGTGATACGCAGGATCTGCTAGCTATCTCCAGTGCTGTAGTCAGTGAGAGGTAGAACCAGTTCTCCCTAGTGCTGTATCAGTGAGGGGCAGAGTCAACTCTGTGCAGCCCTATCCTCTAGGGGCCTTCAGTGGTAATGGGAGCCAAGGACATCAGCTGTACCAGGGCAACTGGTACAGACATGGTCCTTGGCCTCAACTCAGGCATGAACAGCACCATGACCCAAGTGACAAGGAGGCCACCCACTTCAGCCCGCACTCCTCACTGTCTTCACCTCTTTGGATCTGCCTCTCTCCATAGGACATGAACCATTCACTCTCTCTCTCCCTCTCTTCCACACCCCACCATATATTTGCTTACCAAAACAGAGCCCATCACGTGCTGGGTAGTCCTGTGCGTTGTCTTCCAAGCCCAGGGCAGAGAGCCCAGGAACCTTTGTCTCCCACTGAGTCTTACTGGTGCTGTGCAGGTTGCTATCTTCTCCTCTGGGCCACAGAATGCACCTTGCAACAAAAGCTATTTATCTAGCTATCTGGACTGGCAAGGTGATTCTTCTGAGAGAGTGTAATGGTGTCAGACAGCTGGGCACCAGAGGATCTGAATGGGCTCATGGGTGAATTCTTCATGCTCCAATTCTAGAGACCTGGGCTAGAGCTGTGCTGGTTCTGCAGAGCCTACCAGCCCTAGAATCCTAGCCTCAAGTTCTTAGACAACCAAACCAAGCCATGTCGGGTATCTTGTGAAGTGGGCCTTAAGTCTAATTAGATATTGGTCACTCCCACGATCTTTGCACCACCATTGCCCTAGCGTATCTTTCAGACGGGACAGCAGCGTAGATCAAAGTGTTTGCGGGTGGCTTAGTGTTTCTGTTTCAACTTTGGTAGTGTGCAGAGTATCTTTCTGCAACAAAGCTGCAAGAGACACAGGCGAAAGGACGCTATGTGGCTCAGCTCAAATTCCCATGTTCATTGTGTCGTGTAGGCATTGTCTTCAGCGATGGCGCCTTGCAGTTAGTTCCTAGAGAACAACAGACTGGGTTGTGTGGTGATTCCCATGGGATCTCTCTGGCCTACAACTAAATTAGCTGTAACCCAATCCTGGTAATGAAAGCTTCATTTGTTGACAAGAGATGGCCAGTTAGGGCTCTCTCTCCCCCATTATTAGGTGATTTTATTTTGATCACTTTCAAATATGTATATATCTTATGATGCTTTGGAGTTTCCAAATGGCCCTGTATTTTGGCTGTCCTCCATATTTCTTCCCTCTTCCTTCTTTCCCATATTTCAACCCCCCCTCAGTCCATCATTAATTATCTATTCTATTTTCGTTTCCTAATTAGATCTATCTGTTCCTTGTCTAGTCCCTTCCCCTATACCTAGCCTCTGTGGTTCTAGAAATTGTAGCTTGGTTATCATTGACTTAATAGCTAATATACCCATGTAAGCATGCCATATTTGTCTTTCTGGGTCTGAAATACCTCATGCAGGCTGATATTTTTCTAGTTCCATCCATTTATCTGTGAATTTCATGGTTTTGCTATTTTTAATGGCTGTGTAGTACT
>CABHPP010084701.1:846-17296 GCA_902168425.1 Peromyscus attwateri | reverse complement strand
GACATCTTTCTTTGTGGCCCTATTCCTCTTACTTCCACATCAGTTCATCATCCAATTTTGCTCTCACACACGGCCCACTGGCGGCAGCCACCATCTTCTCTCCATTATTTTTAAACTAAGGCCATGGCAAGCTTCTCACTAGCTAGTTCTTTTATCTTAAATTAGCCCATAACTATTAATCTTTGTATCACCACATGTTCCGTGGCTTTACCTGCATCCCATTACATGTTGCTCCTTGGGTGCTCACTGGCATCTCTTCTGCCTCTCCTTTCTTTTCTTGTCTATCTGTTTGGATTTCCTGCCTGCCTCTAAGCTGCCTTGTCATAGGCCAAATGGCTTTATTTATTAACCAATCATAGCAAATATATTCACAGCATACAGAAAGATATTCTCCCATCACTTCTCCTTTTTTTCTTATTCAAAATGAAGGTTTTAACTTCAACATAGTAAAATTACATATAACAAAACAGCTATAAAGCAAGAATTATAGTTATAATATCTATTCTATTTGTATTTGGCAAAATTAAAGAAAATTATTTATCTATCCTACATTTGTGAGTCAAAAGTTTCATATCTAATTTATCTGTTATAATAATCAAGGAAAATTATAACTATAACTATCTAGTCTTCAACTACATCAAAGATCCCAGATGGATATAATACTACCTAAATAAACAGGAAGAGCATTGTAAGCAACTTCCAAAAATTCTGAAAATGACAGACAGCTGCCTGCCTGGACAGTCATCCGAAATTCCTCTGCAATGTTGGGGCATCCATTCTTCAGCCTAGAGGCCTAGATTCTCCCAGTCACTTCCTGTGTCTTGTAGAATATCTGGCAGTCTCCTTTGCAAAGCAGGAACCTGAAGGGCAATTTTGTCTTGCAAAGTTCAGTGGCCATCTTCCTATGGGTCCTGCCTGTCCACTTTATATAACATACTGTCAAGGAGGCCACACAAGGGTACTTTTTTGCCCAGTGGCTAACTTTTGCCACAAAGAAAGCAAACTCCATACTGAGTTTCGTCAATGCCCATTATCTTCCCTAAAGCAGACTGGTGCTGCCAATGAGACATGTCTCAATGTGCAGAAAATCAAAGTTCTTAAAATATTTTAAATGCCATATTCTGTAGGTCTTTGTAATGTTTGAAAATTACCTACCTAATTGAATTATATCTATGTATACCTAGAAAACTTAACTATCATGACTATAAGTGCGATTATCATAGATGACTAGTTATTAATCTGTATTTCTTATCCATTACAATTTAAATGAGTTACATAAACATAATACCTTGAACAAGAGTAGAAATATACATACAGCATAACAAAATTAACTTTAAATTTGTATCAATAAACTCAAATCCTAACAATGTAAAACATTTTTAATGAGTTGTTGCTCTTTAAAAGTAGATTTAATAACCTACCATTTTATCCTATCATATCCATATCCTATTTTTCTATATCAACACACAAAGTATATAACATGTGAGAGACCTAGAGTTCAATCACCACTGCTGAAAAAATAACAGTAAAAATAACAGCCCTAAACTTATACATTCTCCTAAGGACATCTCTAAAAGTTATGACAATATTCTATAACATTTACTACTACCCACGTTTTTAATTTATACAGCAGAATTATCTTTATATAAAGCAGCTTCATAAGTAATGAAACATGTCATGACTTATTGAAATAAATTAATACTATGAATATTCCTTAGGAAAAAAATATACAGGTAAAAAAATTGTCCCCAATCCCAAGTACTACTGCTCTTGGAGGAGCAGGATTTCTCATTCAGCTATACCAGCCAGTAATAATAATATGTAAATAGTTGACTGGTGGCACTAATAAACATGAAGAATGAGGGACACTTGCATAGTTTATACAATCATCCAGCTTGATAATCACAGCCATGCCTGGTGGTTTGGAAGAAAATGACGCCCAAAAGGAGTGGCACTACTAGGAGGTATAGCATTGTTGGAGAAAGTTGGTCACTTTGGGGGCAGGTTTTGAGTTTCTTTTGCTCAAGCTTCCTAATGTGTAACTGTCAGTCAACTTCCTGTTGACTCTGCGTCAAGCTGTAAGACTCTGAGCTCCAGCACCACATCTACCTGCATGCTACTCTGCTTCCCACCATGATGATAATGAATGGAACTTCTGAAACTTTATGCAAGCCCCCTCAATTCAGTGTTTTCATTTGTAGGAGTTTCTATGTTCATGTGTCTCGTCATAGCAATAAAAACCTAACTAAGACAGAAGTTGGTAACAGGAACTGGGGTATTCTTGTGATAGACTTGACCATGTGTTCGTTTGGAGAAATTTGGACTTTGGTCCTTTGGGTTATAAAAGCAGCAGAATGTTTTAAACACTGCTTAATGGGCCATACTAGTAGGAGTATGGAAGACATAGGTTGTAAGAGTTATTTGAACTATGAGGGGCCAAATCAAGAGGTTTCATAGGAGAAGAATTTTAGTATGTTGTCTAGAAATTATTCTTGTGATATTTTGGGAAGAAAGCAGCTGCCTTATTTTCTTTTGTCCAAGGAGTCTACCTGAAGCTAAAGTGAAGAATTTTGTATTAATTCAATTGGCAGAAGAAATCTCAAAATTGCTTAGCAAAGACTCTATCATGTGGACATCAGTGGTAACTGTAATGCAGATACATAATGAAAAGAAGCAAACTGAGTAAAGAAAAAATTGAGGGGAAAAGGGCAATGGGAAAGTGGTCTGGAGCTAACTCATTTTTTTCAAGGTGATAAATGGATTAAGAATGGAAATAAGGGAGTGTTGACCTCAGGACAAGATAAGTTTCCAACTTATAAAAAGGAACCAAAAAAAAGCTTAGAACTGGGTGTGGTGAGGCACACCTTTAATACCAGCACTTGGTAGGCAGAATCTGGTAGATCTCTGAGTTTGAGGCCAGTCTGGTCTTACAGAGCAAGTTTCATGGCAGTCAGGCTTAGTCAGTAAAACACAGAAAGCTGATGAAGCTGTAATTGAACAGGGGGGCCATTTCTAGCCCCAGTAAGCAACAGAACTTAGTATCTTCACCAAAGTGATCCTGGATTTAGATTTAAGGATAGAAGAAAGGAGTTATGGAATAAAGCCACTGATATCAGGCTTGTGTCTCTGAATGGAGGCTGAAGTGAATCTGAAGCCTGGATTGCCTTGGAGAACCCAAAATATTAGGGATGCTAGAGTCATGAGATACCTGCCAAGGAGAGCTGCTAAATGTGATTGGAAACAGCCCAAGAGAAGAAAGTGTGTTACAGTCAACAAAGATGAACAGAGTTGGAAATCCAAAGAACATTTTGACATCAGACATGAAGCTGCACAGTTTAGAATTTGCCCAGATAGTTTTCAGTCTTTTTTTGGTCCAGTATTTCCTCACTGTGATCCATTCCCTGTGTTTTGGAATGGCAATGTATATCTTGTACCATTATATGTTGGAAATTTGTGATCTGCTTTTTTATTTTGATTTTTACAGGGGTATTATAGTTAAGAGATTGCCATGTGTCTCAGAAGAGACTTTGCACTTTGGACTTTGAAACAAGTTGAAGACTGTTATAGACTATGGGGTCTTTTGAAGTTGTACTGAATGAATTTTTTTTTACATGATGATGTGGCTATAAGCCTAGGGAACAGGGAGTGGAATCTGCTGGTTTGAAAGAAAATAGCCCCCAAAGAAATTGGCACTATTAGGTGGTATGGCCTACTTGGAGGAAGTGTGTCACTGTGGGGGACGGGCTTTGAGGTCTCCTTTACTCAAGCTTCCCTTGGTGTGACTGTTGCCTCTGAGTCAAGTTGTAGGACTCTAAGCTTCAGCACTACATCTTCCTGCATGATGCCATGCTCCCCACTGCTGTGGGATGTTCTGTATGCAAATGTGTTGCTAATAAAACACTGATTGGCCAGTGGCTAGGCAGGAAGTATAGGCGGGACTAACAGAGAGAATAAAAGGAACAGGAAGGCAGAGGGAGTCACTGACTGCCAGCCACCGCCAGGACAAGCAGCATGTAAAGATGCCGGTAAGCCATGAGCCATGTGGCAAGGTATAGATTTATAGAAATGGATTAATTTAAGATATAAGGACAATTAGCAAGAAGCCTGCCACAGCCATACAGTTTGTAAGCAATATAAGTCTCTGTGTTTACTTGGTTGGGTCTGAGTGGCTGTGGGACTGGCAGGTGAAAGAGATTTATCCTGACTGTGGGCCAGGCAGGAAAACTTAAGCCACACCCCACCATGAAGGACAGAACCTCTGAAACTATAAGTGAGTCCCCTCAATTCAATGTTTTCATTTATAACAGTTGTGGTGGTCAGGTTTACCCTCATAGTAATAAAAACCTGACTAAGACAAATGGTATACAGTGACAAAATTTACTATCACTTATTAACTTCTATTAATCTGCAAATTGCTTGTCATCAGCTCACACAAGGTGAGACCTTTTCACCGGGGTTTAAAGCATCTTTACCCATAAACAAAGTGAGACTTCAGTGAGGAAGGAAAATCAATGCTTAGGCTACATTCTGGCTCAAGCTTCCATGTCATTCATGGACAGAATGACACTGAGCAGCACTCACTCACTGATTTATTTTATCTAGATAGAACAGACTATACTATAAGGAGAAAGAGTCATCTCAGAAGGCACTTGTCAAGGTAAAATCATTTCTAACATCTAATTAACTATCTGTCTTAGTGATTTTTCTATTTCTATTAAGCAACAACATGACCAAGACAACTTATAAAAGAAGAATATTTATGGGGCTCATGCTTCCAGAGGATTCATGTTTATGATAATCATGGCAAGAAGAATAGCATGGCAGGCACCCTACTGGAGCAGTGATTAAGAGTCAACATCCTAAACTACAAGTTGGAAGCAGAAGGAGCTAACTATAAATTATATGAGTTTTTTAAAACCCCAAAACCAAGCCCCATTGGCATGCCTCCTCCAAGGACACTCTTTCTAAAACTTCTCAAAGTGTCCTAACAACTGGAAAACAAGCATCAAATACATTAGCCTATGGTGTTCTGCCTCATTCAAACTAATACATTCTACTTTCCTGGCCCCCAAAGGCTTGTTTCCATATCATAATGTAAACTACATTTAGTCCAACTTCCAAAGCCCCACAGTCTCATATAGTCTCAGGACATTTTAAAAACTCAAAGGCTCTTCTGAGATTCCAGGCAATCATTTAACTGTAACTCTTATAAAATTAAAAACCAAGGTACAGACTTCCAAAAAAGCTGAAAAGGCAGAGTCATTTAATACCTTTCACATCAGACATGATGGTATAAGTTCTGGAGTTTCTCCCATTTGGTTCACAGTCATACTTTGGTCCAGGCAATCTTTTACTTGTAACTCTTATAAAATTAAAAACCAAGTTATAGACATCCAACATACAGAATATTCCAAATAGGAAGGAAAGGGGCATAGTGAGGAAATACTGTATAAAAGTAATCATAATAATGACGTGATAGCATCAATATTAGGCTCTCTAGAAATTTCCTCTGCCAGTGAAATTGGTCCAAAATCCTTCAATTTAGCCTCTGGCAGACTCTTACTAAAAAGTCAAAAACAAGCCACATGTTTTGCCAAAATAGCTCAATAATGGTCTCTAGTCAGGATTAATATTGTTCCTTCTGAAACTTCTTGAGCTGGTCCTCTGTAGTACACATTTCTCTCAGAGCTATTGTTTTCTAAGCCCCTACTAGGATGGCCAACTTAGCCCCACTTACAGTGTTTAACCATGTTTCAAGTCCAAAGCCCCGAAGTCTTCCACATTCCTCAAAATAACAGCATGGTCAGTGTAGTCACAACAGTATCCCACTCCCAGGTACTAACTTTTATCTTAGTTACTTTTCTATTGTTGAGATGATATACAATGACTAAGAAAACATATAAAAGGAGTTTATTGGCCTCATGGTTTCAGAAGGTTAGACTCCATGATCATTATGACAGGAAGTATGGCAGCAGGCAGTTATGCATAGTGCTAGAGCCTACATTTTGATCTACAAGTTGAAGGTAGAGAGAGCTAACAGGAAATGAAATGAGTGTTGAAAAATTGAAGCCTACCCCCTAGTGATACATATCCTTCAACAAGGATAGACCTTTTAATCCTTTCCAAAGATTCCAACAACAGGGGACAAAGAATTCAAATATGAGACTATGGGGGCCATTCACATTCAGACCACCATACCACACAATTATTGTAAACCAATTAAATACTAAAATCAGTAATAAATTTATGATCACTGGGACACAGCCCATCTCCAGGAATCCCCAACCAACTCTGTCCCAGTTGTGGACAAACAGGCAGGTCAACTGGGGAAGGCTCCCCCTCACCAAGACCTCCCACCAGACCCTGCAATCTACACACCCTGCCCTCATATCCATCCACCTGAGAACCCAGCCACTTCCTGAGACACAAAACCAAACTACCAGCTCTCATTGGACCAAGAAACCCTGCAATCTACATGCCCTGTCCCCATACCCATCCACCTGAGACTCCAGCCACTTCCTAAGGGAGGAAAACCAAACCACCAGCTCTCATTGTACAAAGAGCGCTCATTGGAACAAGAGTAACCTCCTGAGACAGGGAATCTGCCACCTCTCACTAGACCAAGAGTGACTTTCTGAGACATAGAATCTGCCACCTCTCATTGGACCAAGAGAGGTCCTGAAACACAGAATCTGTCAGCTCTGACAAGAGCCCTGATAAGACCAAGAGTGGCTCTGTGAGTCACAGAATCAACAAGCTTGGATTGACCCAAGAGCAGCCCCCTGAGACACAGAAACTGCCTGCTCCAATTAGACTAAGAACTAAGATTGGACCCAGAGGGGCCCCCTGAGACACAAACACAACAAGAACAGAGTGGACCAATAGCAACTCGCTCAGACACAGGCACCTCTTGTACCTATTAGAGGAGGAGATGGGCAGACATCAAGGCAAAATTGCATAGAACAACGTAAAAAGCAATACAGCATCACAAGGACATAGCCCTCCTCCAACAGCAAGACCTGAACATCACAATGTAGAAGAAACAGAAGAAAGTGACTTTAAGAATAGCATCATGAAGATGCTAGAGGCCTTTCAAGAAAAAATGAAAAATGAAATAGGGGGAAAGACAAACAAAAATTGGAAGAAATCAATAAATCCCTTAAAGAAAGCAAAGAAAACTATGGAAAAGCAATTGAACATGTGAGGGAAACAGTTCAAGATCTGAAAAGGTAAAAAGAAACAATGAAGAAGACACAAACAGAGGGCATGCTGGTAAAAAGAAAATCTGAGTAAACAAACGGGAAACACAGATGCAAGCATAACCAACAGAATACAAGAGATGGAAGAGAGAATCTCTGGTGTAGAGGATACAATAAGGAAATAGATTTATCAGTCAAAGAAAATACCAAAGCCAAAAATGTCAAAACATAAAACATCCAGGAAATATGGTATACCATGAAAAGGCCAAATCTAAGAATAACAAGGATAGAAGAAGGAGAAGAATACCAACTCAAAGGCACAGAAAATATATTCAACAAGATCATAGAAGAAAACTTTCCCTACTTAAAGAAGGAAATGCCTATGAAGATACAAGAAGCCTATAGAACACCAAACAGACTAGACCCCCCAAAAAGTCCCCTTGCCACATAATAATTAAACAACTAAACCTACAGAATAAAGAAAGAATATTAAGAGCAGCAAAGGAAAAAGGCCAATTGACTTATAAAGACAAACCCATCAGAATAACACCTGATTTCTCAATGGAGACTTTGAAAGCCAGAAGGACCTGGACAGATGTAATGCAGACACTACGAGACCATGGATGCCAGCATAGACTAATATACCCAACAAAACTTTCAATCACCATAGACAGAGTGAACAAGACATTCCAACACAAAACCAGATTTAAACAATATCTTTCCACAAATCCAGTCCTACAGAAAGTACTAGAAGGAAAATTCCAACCAAAGGCAGCCAGATACACCCACAAAAACACAGGCAATAGATTAACCCCACAGCAGTAAATCCCAAAGAAGAGAAATACACACACACTACCACCAAAAGATAACAGGAACTAACAATCACTGGTCATTAATATCTCTTAAGATCAATGAACTTAATTCACCTATAAAAAGACATGGGCTAAAACAGTGGATATGAAAACTGGACCCATCTTTCTGCTACATACAAGAAACATACCTCAGTTTCAAAGACAGCACTCCCTCATAATAAAAGGCTGGGAAAAGTATCACCAATCAAATGGTCTTAAGAAGCAAGCTGGTGCTGGACAGTGGTGATGCACTTCTTTAATCCCAGCACTTGGGAGGTAGAGGCAGGCAAATCTCTGTGAGTTCAAGGCCAGCCTGGTCTCCAAAGTGAATTCCTGGAAAGACGCAAAGCTACACAGAGAAACCCTGTCCAGAAAAAAATAAATAAATAAAAACAAAAACAAAAAAGAAGCAAGCTGGTGTAGCTATCCTAATATCCAACAAAATAGACTTCAAACTAAAATTAATCAAAAGAGATAAAGAAGGACATTACATACTCATAAGAGGAAAGATCCACCAAGATAAAGTTTCAATTCTGAACATTTATGCCCCAAAGACAAGGGCACCCACATAAGTAAAAGAAACATTACTAAAGCTTAAATCACACATAAAACCACACACATTAATAGTGGGAGACTTCAACACCCCACTCTTACCATTGGACAGATCTACCAAATTGAAACTTAACAGAGAAATAAGAGGCTTAACTGATATTATGACTCAAATGGACTTAATTGATATCTACAGAACATTCCATCCTAACAAAAAAGAATATACCTTCTTCTAAGCACGCCATGGAACCTTCTCTAAAATCAACCACATACTCAGTCACAAAGCAAACCTCAACATTTACAAAAAATTGAAATAACCTCCTGTATTCTATCAGACCACCATGGTTTAAAGTTAGATTTCAACAACAACAAAAATTACAGAAAGCCTACAATCTCATGGAAATGTTCAACTGAATCACCAATGGGTCAAGGAAGAAATAAAGAAAGAAATCAAAAACTTCCTAGAGATCAATAAAACAAATATACTACATACCCAAACTTATAGGACACTATGAAAGCAGTGCTAAGAGGAAAATTCATAGCTCTAAATGTCCACATAAAGAAACTGGAGAAATCTCACACTAGTGACATAACAGCACACCTGAAAGCTCTAGAACAAGAAGAAGCAAAGTTACCCAGAAGGAAGAGATGTCAGGAAATAAGCAAATTGAGAGCTGAGATCAACAAAACACAAACAAAGAGAACAATACAAAGAATCAATGAAACAAAGAGTTGGTTCTTTGAGAAAATCAACAGGATAGACAAGCCCTTATCCCGAAACAAAAGACAGAGAGCATCCAAATTAGCAAAAGAAATGAAAAGGGAGACACAACAACTGAAAATGAGAAAATCAAAAGAATCATCAGGTCATACTTCAAAGACCTGTATTCCACTAGAAAATCTAAAAGAAATGGACAATTTTTCTGGATAGGTACCACATACCTATGTTAAATCAAGACCAGAAAAACTATTTAAATAGACCAATAACCCCTAAGGAAATAGAAACAGTCATTAAAAGTCTCCTAACCAAAAAAAAAAAAAAAAAAAAAAAAAAAGCCCAGGACCAGATGGTTTCAATGCAGAATTCTACCAGATCTTCAAAGAAGAGTTAATACCAAGTCTCTTTAAATTATTCCACACAATAGAAACAGAAAGAATGTTACCAAACTCATTCTATGAGGCTACAATTACCCTGATTCCCAAGCCAAACAAAGATGCAACAAAGAAAGAGAATTACAGACTGATCTCCCTCATGAATATTGATGCAAAAATACTCAATAAAATTTTGACAAACTGACTCCAAGAACACATCAAAACAATTATCCACCATGATCAAGTAGGCTTCATCCCACAGATGCAAGTTTGGTTCAATATATGAAAGTCTGTCGATGTAATACACCATATAAACAAACTGAAAAAAAAACCACATGATCATTTCATTAGATGCTGAAAAGTCTTTTGACAAAAGTCCAATACCCCTTCATGATAAAGATCCTGGAGAGATCAGGAATACACGGAACATACCTAAACATGATAAAGGCAATTTACAGCAAGCCAACAGCCAACATCAAATTAAATGGAGAGAAACTCAAAGCGATTCCACAAAAATCAGAAACAAGACAAGGCTGTAGGCCCTCCCCATATTTATTCAACATAGTACTAGAAGTCCTAGCTAGAGCAATAAGACAACAAAGGCTATCAAGGGGATACAAACTGGAAAGGAAGAAGTCAAACTTTCACTATTTGCAAACAATATGATAGTGTACATAAGTGATCCCCAAAATTCCACCAAGGAACTTTTACAGCTGATACATACCTTCAGTAATGTAACAGAATACAAGATTAACTAAAAAAAAAATAGCCCTCCTATATACAAATCATCAACGGGCTGATAAAAAAATCAGAGAAACATCACCCTTTACAATAGCCACAAATAATATAAAATTCCTTGGAGTAACTCTAATCATTGAAGGACCTGTATGACAAGAACTTTAAGTCCCTGAAGAAAGAAATTGAAGAAGATATCAGAAAATGGAAAGATCTCCCATGCTCATGGATAGGAAGGATTAACATAGCAAAAAATGGCAATCTTACCAAAAGCAATCTACAGATTCAATGCAATCCCCATCAAAACCCCAACATAATTCTTCACAGACCTGGAAAGAACAATACTCAACTTCGTATGGATAAAACAAAACAAAACAAAAGGATACCTCAAAGAATCCTGTACAATAAAATAGCCTCTGGAGGAATCACTATCCCTGACTTCAAGCTATACTATAGAGCTATAACAATAAAAACAGTTTGGTACTGGTATAAAAACTGTCATGTAGACCAATGGCACCAAACTGAAGATCCTGACATTAATCTGCATATTTATGAACACCTAATTTTTGATAAAGAAGCCAAAACTGTACAATGGAAAAATAAAACATCTTCAACATATGGTGCTGGCATAACTGGATGTCAACATGCAGAAGATTACAAATAGATCCATATCTGTCACCGTGCACAAACTTAAGTCCAAGTGGATCAAAGACCTCAACATAAATTCAGTTACTCTGAACCTGATAGAAGAGAAAGTAGGAAGCAGTCTTGAACACATTGGCACCAGAGATGACTTCCTAAATATAACACCAGTAGCACAGACACTGAGCGCAACAATTAATAAATGGGACCTCTTGAAACTGAGAGACTTTTTTTAGTGCAAAGGACATGGTCAATAAGACAGACCGACACCCTACAGAATGGAAAAATATCTTTACCAACCCAACATCTGACAGAGGGCTGATATCCAGAATATATAAAGAACTCAAGAAACTAGACATCAAAATACCTAACAGTCCAATTGACAAATGGGTTTTAGAGCTAAACAGAATTCTCAACAAAAGAACTTCAAATGGCTGAAAGACATTTAAGGAATTGCTCAACATCCTTAGTCATCAGGGAAATGCAAATCAAAAAGACTCTGAGATACCATCTTATACCTCTCAGAATGGCTAAGATATAAAACACTATAGACCGCTTATGTTGAAGAGGATGTGGAACAATGGGAACATTCCTCCACTGTTTGTGGGAATGCAAACTTGTACAGCCACTCTGGAAATCAGTATGACAGTTTCTCAGAAAATTGGAAATCAATCTTCCTCAAGACCCAACTATACCACTCTTGGGCATATACCCAAGGAATACTCAATCATACCACAAGAACACATGCTCAAATATGTTCACAGCAGTATTATTTGTAATAGCCAGAACCTGGAAACAATCTAGATGCCCTTGAACTGAAGAATAGATAAAGAAAATGTGGTACATATACACAATGTAGTACTACTCAGCAGAGAAATGACATCATGAGGTTTGCAGGCAAATGGATAGAACTAGAAAATACCATCCTGAGTGTGGTAACCCAGACTCAGAAAGAAAACATGGCATGTACTCACTCATAAGTGAATACTAGATGTAAAGCAAAGGATAACCTGACTGCAATTTACAGCTCCAGGGAGGCTAGCTAGTAAAGAGGACCCTAGGAAAGACACAGGGATTATCCACAATGGAGAAATGGATGAGATCTACATGAGCAAACTGATGATGAGGGGGGGTAATGGAGGGCAAGCGTTGGGGGAATGAGAGCTTAGGGAAGCAGGAGGTCCTAGCTGGATCAGGAACAGAGTGGGAGAACAAAGAAAAAGATACAATGGTAAATGAAGACACCATTGGAATAGGAAGAATCAGAGTGCTAGAAAGGTCCTCAGGAATCCACAAAGATGATTCCACTATAGACTACTGGCAATGCTAGAGAGAAAGCTTGAGCTGACCTACTCTGGTGATTGGATGGCCGAACACCCTAACTGTCATGATAGAGCCCTCATCTGGTAACTTATGGAAGCAGATGTGGAGACCCATGGCCAAGCCCCAGGCGGAGTTCCAGGAGTCCAATCGATGAGAGAGAGGAGGGATCATATTGAAAGACCCTAACCCTTCAGGCTTACACCCCCAAGCCTCAGGGAATGAGAAACTTCAAGCACAAAGAAATGAGAAACTAAAAATTTGGCTCCCACGGCAACCTGACTCAGCCATTGTTCGAACTCCCCTGTAACCATGTAACAATGTAAAGAGATTTATGTTAAGAGATGTGCTCAACTGTGACTGGTAAAGTTGCAGGTGTTCCAGGGAGGACCACCATGACCTGTACGTAAACTTTACTCCCATCCTGAACACCCACCTTGAGGTTTCAGGAAAAATGTGCACATTGACATAACCTGTAACCCCCCTCTGTGATCACTCTGTACTAGACAATGATCTATTCCCCCCTGTGATTTCTCTGTAACCAGACAATGGTCTTATGAAATTAGCTTCTAGACATAAATCAAACGAGATGACATTGTATGGAAATTGTAATCCTGTGGCTTTGGTGGGTTTTTTCTTTAAAAGCACCTATGAACTATGGTGCAGTGCGACTCTTGATCTTTGAGCAGAGTCTGCCTGACTGTACACAGCTGTAATAAAAACCTCTTGCCATTGCATCAACTGGACTGGAGTCTGGGTTCTTGGGGTGCCCACTCAGGACCCTAAATTTTGGGGTCCAACATCATGAGCAAGAGATATTGAGACCATGATTGGAAAAAGTACAGAGACAAATAGCCAAACTAGTGGAAACACATGAACTTTGATCCAATAGCTGAGGAGCCTCCATGGAACTGGACTAGGCCCTCTGGATAAGTGAGACAGTTGTTTAGCTTGAACTGTTTAGGGGCTCCCAGGCAGTGGGACTGGGACCTGTCCATAGCACATGAACTGGCATTTTGGAATCTATGCTGAGATACTTTGCTTACCCTTGGTGCAGGGAGGAGGGGCTTGGACCTGCCTCAACTGAGTGTACCAGGCTCTGCTGACTCCCCAGGGGAGGCCTTGTGTTGGAGGAGGTGGGAATGGAGGGTTGTGTTGGGGGGAAGGCTGGGGGGTGGGAGAACGGAGGACAGGGGAATCCATGGTTATTATGTAAAACAAATGGAAAATTTCTTAATAAAAACAAAAGAAAAAATAATAAATTACTGCCAGGCATGGTGGCATACATCTTTATTCCTAGTACATGGGCATCAGAGGCAGATGAATCTCTGAGTTTGTGTTCAGTCTAGTCTACAGAGTGAGTCCTATGACATCCAGAGCTACACAGAGAAGTCTTGCCTCAAAACACTAAAATTAAAGCAAAAATAATGAAATCATTTTAAAATATATTATGACCTCACAGTGACCATACATAAAAATTTTAAATAAGCTGGGTGGTGGTGGTGCACACCTTTAATCCCAGGACTTTGAAGGCAGAGGCATGTGGATCTCTGTGAATTTGAGGCCAGCCTGGTCTACAGAGTGTGTTCCAGGGGAGCCAGGATTATTATATATACAAACTTTGTCTCAAAAAAATAAAAAAATTAAATAAATATTTTTACATCCAAAAAGGAAAAACATATTTCCACAGATATTTATTTTATTCTCATGTGATAGCAAAATCTAGATACATATAATATCATTGTATAAAGGAAGCAACAAGGATACAGTAAATAAGTGATCAAACAAATTGTATGTGGTGTGACCAAAAGTAATCTATATATACGGATTCTAATTCAAAGATATTGTCTGAATTTCCCCATGTTTCACTAAATTCTATGTAACAAAATATTCCTAAAATCTCAAAAGAACCAAAAAGAAGGAGTGAATAAAAAGCAAGAAAAAAAATGTTGTTATGGAACTATACAATTTTGGATTTGTCTGTGATCCTTAAGGAATTACTGAGGAAGTTTTACTCATGACTATAGGCAACAAATGATGATTTCTGCCATAGAACCTTAATCTTTTAATACTAACAAAAAGAAAAGGAAAAAAAAACACAAGACCTTTGCAGATAACCTTGCAATGATTGCTCTAATTCAAGCAACACTAGTCTTCAGCACTACCTTAGACAACAAGGAAACTTCAATTCAGAATGGATTTTTCATCCTAAAATAAACATTTTCAAGTCTTGAATACTACCACCACCCATGATTAGGAAAACAAGAAAGAAATATTTTAAAATAGCTTTTTCAGTTTCAGAATCAAAGACAGGAGGTATATTTGCAAAGAAACATTCTATAATAGTTTCTCTAACAAAATAGTTTTTAAAAAGTACATCTGTACTAAAAAATAGCAAATATCCCTTAAAAACAATAATGTGGTTTCTTCTAAAGTGGTTGGATTAGGATATGCAATGGCTTCAAAAAGAATCTGCATGATTTTTTCCATTGTCCTTGTCTCACAGCAAGATGTAATGCACAGAAACTCTCAAAAGTCTTTGTCTTCATGTAGTTTTTGGATGAATCTGTGGAAGAACAGAAACCCATTAGCCAGAAGATTGTCAGTTCTACATCTTGAGTATGAAAAATAAAGACTCTATGAGGAATTGAATGAAATAGTAAAATACTAGTGAGTCAAGGAACAACTCTACAAGGACTCCAATGTGAATAGTCCTTTGACATTCTTGCATCTGCTTCTGTATACAAAATTCTAAGCTCAAAAGATTCTAAGGTGAGGGCGGCCAGCAGCAGCGGGTAGCCCCAGCGGCGGTGGCCCACTAAGGTGGGTAGGCCCGGCGGCTGGCAGAGACAGACAGGCGCGGTGACAGCAGGCAGAGGCAGGTAGGTCCGTTGGCCGGCAGAGGCAGGTAGGCCCGGCGGCAGCCCACAGAGGCAGGCAGGCCCGACAGAGGCAGACAGGCAGGCGGCCGAAACACAGTAGCAATAAAGACCAGAAACTGAGCTATTACCTGCTGAAGAGTTAGTGGAAACAAGATCCTAATCAAGAGCTTGGAACACAACACCCGGGGAAGAAGCAATCTCTGTGGGACACAACCAGAACGAATCTGAACACTCTGTCTGAGGCCAACCCAGGGCCAAGCTGCTGATCCTGTGAAACCCAACAACTTGGAGGTGTTGGTGAGACTACCCTGCTCAGCTGAAATCCATCCGGGAGAGGACTCAGATCCCTACAGTTTGAAGTCTGAGGAAACAAGATCAGCAGAGGAGTTGACAAATGAGCAAAACGTGACCTGAGAACATAGAAGTCACTGCACAACCACCGAACCAGATCACCAGAATCATAAGTATATACTTCACTGACTGAGATCAGCCCAACAGTACCAATTTAACCAAGAACTCCTAGTGAACCAAGACTAAAAATTAGAACAAGAGAGGCACTCCCAGACACAGACACCAACTGCACTGAGCAGAGGAAGAGATGAGTAGACGCCAGTGCAAAAATACAGGCAACAACATAAAGACCTATATGGCAACATCAGAACCTAGTGATTCTACACCTGCAAGACCTGAATATACCAAGACAGAAGAATCAGAAGAAATCTCTCTTAAAAAGGACTTTAAGAAGATGATAGAGGCCCTTAAAGAGGAAATGAAAATCTCCATTAAAGAGGAAATAAAAAATTCCCTTAAAGAGGAAATGAAAAACTCCATTAAAGAGGAAATAAAAAATTCTCTTAAAGAGGAAATGAAAAAAAGAGGTTCTGAAAAATCCATTAATACCAACAGAATAGCATACAATTCTGATTTTTGAACTGAATTATAAGGACTTTGAACCACTTTACTTAAATTTTCTGATTTGTAACCTGCCTTTCCTTGTTTGTTGGCATCTGTATAAAATGTACGAACTCCAGATATGGGTTTTTCGTGTACAATTTGAGGCAAGATCCAATCAGCTCTCTTTATAAGTTCAATTCTATCGCTTTTGGGATATTTGCTGTTAATTTCTCCCAAAAAATTACTGCAAGCTCTTTGCCAAGGTTCACTTTCTGTCCATAATTTT